>JAODLI010059749.1:0-15365 GCA_027575585.1 Percopsis omiscomaycus | reverse complement strand
TAATATAATTTATGGATTTATTATATACATGTTGACATTTAGATCGGAGACATTTGGCAACTAAAAAAAATAAAATAATGATCAAATGGGGTTATCAAATTTGAAAAAGGAACTCTGTCCAGGTTATATTAATCTCTCTATAGAATAAGTTTGGCCACATTTTTCTGGTCCAAACACACTTAATATATATGGAGATTACTGTCAATAAACGACTTAAGAGGAGTCCATTATTTGGCTACATCCAGCATTTATCTGTGATATCTCATCTAGTGACCGTTTCCACAACACATTACAGTTGCCAATTATAATGTGACTTACAAACACAAGCATGGATTTTTTCCATTCAGTATCGGCTATGTCTTATGTCTATGTCTATTGACAACAAATAAAAAAGCTAACTCGTACCCGGTGCAAGGATATAGAGGAGTGGGGAACTTGGAACATTAGAAGCTGATGCACAGTGTTGACCTACTTTGAATGTTTGCCCTCTCCACTCATCTCATCTCATCTCCATTCGACATTCTCTGAAGAGATTGTGTAAATCTCATAGGGGAATGTGTAATTCCCCTTTGTGCGGGCCTGTAGATGTTTGGGAGCTGATGTGTTATGGATGTCCTGGCTAAGAAGTTACATGGCTCAAACCCTTTTTTCTCCACATAATCTACGTTCATTTGGCTTTCCTCTGACCTGCAGACCTTTTGTAGTGTGCTCGAAGCTACTGTAGAAGGAGACACTTAAAGGTACACTGCTTGATTGCGTTATACAGTGTATACAGGACCCCAAATCTCACTGTTTATATTTTGAAACAACTGTCCTCAAAAGGATGTGGGACTGTAGGGGGAGGAGTGTGAACTCAGGCACTCTTTAGGTGGTGGTGTGTGTGTGTGTGTGGAGGGGGAGGGGGAGGGGGGCGGGGGGTAGAGAGGAGTACAAAGCATTCAGCACTAAGTTATGGGAAGGCCATGAACTTAGTTTCAAACCAAAACCAACATGTTTTTGTAATGCTGGTTTTTACCACATGGGCAATTCCGGACACAAATCAAGGAGAGTACCTTTAAATTTATATTAAAATGTAGTATACTGTACAACCCATGACTACAGCTTTCTTACCTCAACATAAATCCATGTTGACATTCCATTTGATTGCTATACTTAGTAAATAATGGAGGATGTGGAACACAACACAATATACTTTCTCTGTAATTACCTGTTGAGATGTGTCCGCCCAAATTAGCTAAACTCTTCACCATTGGCAGCACTGTCAATCAGTCATACAGTATGCATCCAGGGATAAATCCATAATTTACTCATTTACTCTTGCATCTGACAAACTCGAAATGTGTCAAAATGGCCGCCACATTTTGAGTTTGTAATGAAATTCACTGTGCAGCTTGACGTCCAGCGTTAATTAAGGTTAATTAAGTTTAGTCAAGGACGATGTTGTCACTACTTTAGTTAAGGACTGATGTTGTCATTACCCCATTCCTACACCTGCAAACTTCCAGTTTCAAAACAAACCTTAACCAAAAAACTTTACTTTACATGTTATCACATGCAAACCACATGTGATTACATATAAAATGCATGTGTTTATTCTCGAAGGGTAAACAAATTGCTGTGGTCCTAAACTATTGACTTGACTTGGACATGCTAGTCTAGGAAAGATTTCACGTCATAGTGTTAAAACTCTGCGAAAACGTGATGAAAACCTACCGCCTTGATTTAATAAACCGAATGAGTGTTTCTGTTTCAACCTCTAGTAGGTTCCATTGTATCTCAACTTGTGTCTGCTACACTGGTCGAGACGCAAGATACATTTAGCAGATGAATCTTGTGAAGACACATGACCATAAAATGCTTCAACAAGCATCTTGGATGAGTCATACGTATGTTTCTAAGATATAGTAGATCATCATGTACACGTTTGACTAAACCCTAATATTTCATATATCTATATTGCTTAGGAAACATTAAAAGATAGCTGCAAAGATAGTTGACAGGTTGTACGTTGGACAATCCCATGGGGACAGCAAGGTGCTGCACCCATAGATATTGTGCATATACAGTAGTTCCAGAGCCTTGGGACTGCTGGAAACCCATTCCTAATGAAAAGAAGCCAATTAGAGAGAGGCAGAGAGCAGCGAGGGGAGTCCCAAGGGTGAGAGCAGAGACCTTTTATAGAAGCAGTCCACCGAGACGCCCAATGCCCTCAGTCCTGCACTTTGAAGTTCACTGCTGTCCCCCCCCCCTCTCTCTCTCTCTCCTTAGCTCTGTCGCTTCTCCCTATTTTCAGACTCCTACTTACATCTCGCCACCGCTTGCCTTTGTGTCATTATTTTCATAGTTTCATTTTTTTAGTTTTTCTTTCACTTTTTGTTAGTTCTTTTGTTCATTTATTTGTTCTTTCTTTCCCTCTCACTAGCTCTCTTTGCACACCCTTTCCTGCCCTCCATTGCTCTCTGGAGTGTCAGTCTAACTGTCACACACACACAGACACTCTGTGTGTGTGTGACACGCTCTCTCTTTTTCTCTACCCCACTTACTTCGTACCTAATAGAATGTTCCAGAATCTCTACTCTCTAGAGGTTTCTGCTGTTTGTTTTATTGCTGTGATTGTGCCTTCCCATAATCAGTGTTGGAAGTAACACATTACAAAGTAACGTATTACTGTAATGACATTACATTTGTCTGTAATGATGCAGTAATGTAATGCATTACTGTTCCTTAATTCAGTAATCACATTATAGTCACTAATATAACAATTATTTAGATTTTTCTGTGAAGTGCTCTTTGGGCTGGTTTTTGTCGACTTTGCTGTTGGCTTTGTGGTATTATTTTATTAAAGAGCATAAAATTATGATCTTGTGTATGTCCTTATTAGGATAGGGATTTGTGCTGCTATGTGGTTTAACGTTAAATTGTTAACTGCAATTACGTGGTGATGTGGTGGAGTAATGCAAAAGTAATGTAACGAGTAGTGTAACAAATTACTTATTTACTCCCTCTAGAAAGTAAAGTAAAGTAACAAATAATGTTTAAGACGTTACTTTTTTTGAGTAACAACCACAAAACTGTAATATGGTTAAATAAACGACACAGACATCATACAATCCATTGCAATGTAAGAAGTTCACAATGTGCTTGTTGAGCTAACCATCTTTAGTGGAATTAATTTTGAACATATTTCATTAGCATTGCATAAAGATGAATCCATAATAACTTCAATATTAGCCTATCATTAGCGATGGCTTCATTTGAGCATGATACCCATCTGATTGCATTAGATAATAATCACACTTGAGATTTTATTCATACATTAATCAGCAATGACAACGAATTGCGCAATCGCATGGCCATGGGTCTATAAATTAACTCTTCATCTAGTAACAGACAGCACAATAAACAGGCACTAATGAATAGCTCCATAAAAACAAGTATAGACCCTGTTCAATTAGCAAGCAGACCATTAGTTGCTAATTAGCAAATATCAATTAGCTTAGGACTCTGGCTGCCTTACTAATAGCCATCTTGGTTTCTTCTTAGTCGAGACTTCTCATGGTGGTCGAGACAGCATGACTTCTGAAATATTATTGTTGACGATATTTAGCATACCTTTACTACACCCTCCATACATCACATTGAAAATTTGTCAATTGTTATGGCTTCTTAAATTGGGTAAAAAAGAGTGAGAACATATTGACTAATCTTAGACATTTTCAATGTTTCAATTCCAACTATTAATACTATTGATAAGTTACTAATTCATTAAAAGTCAATGGGCCCTATTTTTAGCGATCTAAGGCACGGTATAAAGCGCATGCCACAAGTGCATTTAGGGCATGTCCAAATCCACTTTTGCTAGTTTAACGGCAAAAAAATGGTCGCAGCGCCAGGTGCATGGTTCAAAATGGTCATACTTAGTCTCTTGATTATTCATGGGAGTGTTTTTCTCGTAACATGCAGTAAATCAATCGAGTGTCATCTCCCATTCCCTTTAAAAGTTAGGTGTGTATGCACCTTTGCGGATTGCTATTATAATGGCACATTTGCCATTATAAAAGAAACAGAGACAAAAAATAGAAAGAAACAATGGATATGGATCTGCTTGTGCCCGAAGTGAAAGCGTGTGAGCACACCATCTACGGCAATTGCAGGATTTCAGCAGGATAAAATATCTTGATGTATACAATAATGATCTTTCACATCTTTGTGTGTGTAATTCCCTGTGTATGTAACAAGCAGAGTGCAAGTGCATTGTGCACCCGCCTATGTAGGCGCATATTAGTAATGTGCATTTAAAAGTGCATTTGCTATTTAAACAACGTGGGCACTGGAAGGAAAAAGACATCTGCGTCGGTCTGAAACTAGCAAAGACACTTGCGTCGTGCTTGGCGCTGCTTTTCCTGGGTGTAAGATAGGGCCCTATACAGTCAGGTCATTAGATGCTATTTAGCTTAGAGTATATGGACCTTGATATTGTAAACAATAACATCCCTTACAGAAAACCCATATCAATTTCCCATGTAATCACATCTGAACCACGTAGCCTACTAGTTTTTTTTCTGTAAGTGATATTCAAAATTTATATCAAATCATGAATTAGAAACCAATGAAAATGGATTCCAAATATAAGTTAAACCACACCCTTATAGTTGTGTTGGGACGTTTTCTAAATGGTCACATGAATAATGACCACATTACTTGTGAACTGCATTTTTCCCAGAAATCTTTCAACCTTTCTCTTGTGTGGGTCACGTGGCAATTTACATATCTCGTCTAGTGGCGAAAGAACTATTTGGGATCAGCTGGGCCAGACAGCAGGAGGCATGGCGATACATTTTTGCGACTGCAGCAAAGTCCCCCCTCCTCTAACAAACCCTCCATCCTATTTCTCTTCCTTAAACATCCATCATCATCTAAAGGATCAGAGAGAATCGGCAGAGCGTTTTTCTATTAATACCTGCGCAGCTGTCGCACCGCATCTATAATGGATTAAAACTGCCGCTTGTTTTTCTTTTGAAACTCGAGTGCTCTCCAACAAGTTACTGCACTGTTATTCCCGTTCATATCATACATAGGGCTAAAAGAGAGAGAAAAACTGAAAAGGGAGAGGGAGACATGCCTTGGGCCTGACGCTGACTCTTAGTTCGTCCAGTGAGGGAGTGTTCAGCTTTCCGCCTCATGGAGTGTTAAAACTCTCTTGTGTTGTTGCCTGGATTTGACCATGTGTGAGTGTGCTCATGCGTTTCTGCGTGAATATGTGTGTGTGAGAGAGTTTATGTTATGTGTGTATGTGTTGTGCTGAGAGAAGAAATTATATGAAATAATGAAGTTTTCATTGTCCCACTCTGTTTCGTTCTACATGTTCCTCTTGCATTTGAATCTGCTTTCCCTATGTGTAGGTACGGTCTTCCTAAGCCACAAATTGTATAAAAATAATGCTGCTGTGTGTAATTTTTTTCGTAGGTTCAATTTTTTAGTTTTAGTTTTACTTTTTGTTGGTTCTTTTCTTTCTTTTTATTTTATTTTAAATTAACTTCATTTACAAATAATAAAAGAGGTCCATCAAAAGTTACCATATAAAAGAACAAAACAACTACAAATACATAATACATGTACAGCAGTTATACAAGCAGCATATAATGCCTGGAAAAAAATAATTTTATTGTTTGGGTATACAATTGTTTTGGTATAAAATTACAATAAGTTATAATTACAAAATAAATGTAGACCTTTATGGTTCTTCTCTGTAAAACTTAAAACTGTAAAAAAATGGTGAGGTACCGTTTAATTTCTTTGAGAAAATAATCTAAACTTGGCTTAGTTTCAGACCACTTTTTTATGAATATGGTATTTACCTAATAGTATACATAATTGTATAATATAATATAAATTTACATCAAATGTATTATATTTAAAATAAACCACCACATACATTTTTAATCATCAGTATAAAAACAGATGAACAATAGAATAGATCACTGTTCCGCAAAACACCTCAGAGAGCCCGTTTCTGAAGACCCCGTTTCTGAAGACCCCGTTTCTGAAGACCCCCTGGAGTGCGTTTTCATTCCAGCTTGATTCCGCTGCTAAGGTTAGAAAATCCACTGAATATTCGGCCACACTGCGTGAACCCTGACGGATGGACAGCAGGTGTCCGTCGCAGTCTCTCCCACACACTGGCTGATCAAAAACCTTACGCATTTCAGAGGAGAAGTCCATAAAAAAGTGTAGCTCCTAGGAGGGTGGCTCTCCCAAACCGCTGTGGCCCAGTCTAAAGCTTTCCCCTTCAGCAATCCTACGAGGAAGGAGATCTTTTTCCCATCATTGGTGTAAGTGTTGAGTTGCTGATCGAACACCAGAGAACATTGCATGAGAAATGCCTTGCACTTCCCCAATTGTCCATCATAGCGTGTTGAGCGGTAGTACTGCGCTGTTGTTCTGAGTGCGCTGGGTCCATGCTGGCTAGATTGATCTGTTACGAACCAAAGTGAGTAGGAAACGGTATAGCTGGTATAGCTGGTAGATACGCGGGGAAAGGCACTGGGAAAATCAGATGCACAATCTAGCACTGCAGTGCAGGTGAACAGGTAATATATACTAGGGGACCAGGTGAGAGAAATTAGTAATAATTGGCTGGGTTACTGGGCTACAGTTATACTATACTATACTGTAATTGCAACAAGTGACGCGACCACAAGCATGGAACACTCCCACAGTTTCAGCACACTCGAGCAACACACCTGTCCCACGTTTCACAAAAGTCATTATGTGTACCTGTGGAGACGGTTTATGTGTGGGGTGCTAAGGTTGTCTGGTCCTGTTATACGACTTCGTCATCCTTGGATCCTGTTATTAAAACGCCTATCTACGCTCAAGCTTTACGTTACTCGCGTCTCTCTCGTGGTGATTCCAACCAAGTGGTTTCCAACCAAGTAGGAATACCAGGTGAGTCAAAATTAGCGATTTTTTGTTTATTTTTTGTTTATGGTTTTTTCACTCATTACCCACCTTCATTCAGCTAGGGCTAGGCTATTGGATTGGATTGATTAATACTGCAAGAAAGCACGTACCTGCAACTGCTTCTTATTTTAGTTGCTTAGCAACCAAATGCAACTTCCCTCCCTGCTATGCGTTTCAATCAAGCCCCCAGCTCTTTTTATACGCTTTTTACACGTCTTATTCAGTTATACTATACTACATCCAGTTCTTATAATACAGTGGCAAGTGCAATGCACGCCGCTTCCTATCTGAAAGGAACTTTTCGTAGCCCTCTTACGATTTGCTGACCTTGTCATGTGATCTCTCATGATTGGTTAACCAGCTCAGCTTTTCTTTAGGCCTTAATATCCTCTCAATGTAACGATCATTTAGAAACTTGCCACCTTCACACTCATTAAAAGAAGTGAAAATATCTAGTGAGAGCCTAGCTTCTAATGGATTCAATTACAGACTTTAAATTTCTCTGGAGAAATCGGATGTTTTTCCTATGTGTGCCTCCATTCAGAGGCACATTGAAAGGCTATGAAGCCAATCCTCCGGTGGTAATCAGAGAACTGCACCTTTTTCTAGATTAGCTATTTGTGACATTTGCATCTTCCAAACCTGCTGTCTTCCTGTTCTGTCCTGTCCTCTCATTTTGTCTCCTCTCCTCTCCTCTCCTCTCCCCTGCCCTCCTTCAAACTGTGTCTTGTGGCCCTAGTGGGAACTTAAAAGAGAACAAGGTAAAAAATGGATGGATAATGTACACTGAAGTGTGGAAAGTGTGTGCAGGGGGATGTACTTACTGTATGTGTGTGAGATGAAGTTGAAGTGTAGGTGCGCATCTGTCCATGCATATGAAATCAGTCTGGTAGCGATGGTCAGTGCCGTTAGGCTGGCTGGTAATTCCCAGAAAGATATGCAAGGTTTGTTTCACTTTCTTTTTTTCTGCTTTGATTTGCTTTTTTTTCTTTGCTGCAAAGCACTGCGCTCTCCTCAAGTGCTTTAAAAGATGGGCCTTAAAACCCCAGAAGAGCCTCCTTTTTGAGCATGTAAATTATGAGTTTATGCGAAGAATTTTTTCCAATGTTTAAAATCTCACAATTTAGGGTCCTCCAAAGCTCCCAGCGCTGGTTTTCGTTTATTGGTTAATGAACAATACAAATGCATACAGCTTAAAAAGGCATTTAAGGCTGTTTGTGTGTATTGGCATGAAAGCTATAGTCAATCATCTTAAGAGAGAAAGCAGATCATAGCTGAAATACCAGTAAGTAAACAGGTGACAGTATAGTGACATCAAGAAAAAGGACCAGACTTAGGTATGCTTTTCTTCCAGTTTTGTGTGCCCTATTATATTTCAGAAATGTTGAAACAATGGCATGGATTAATAGGTTCAATTAAATGGAAGACATGCTAACACATTTATTGGCAAACTAAAAAACTTTATTTTCCCTTCAACATGATGCAAACTAAATTGTCAATTCTTATTTTGGAATGGGCTAATTTTGCAACCATTCCTAACACCACATGCCTCAAACATAATGACTGTGCTGGCATGCTTGTTTGCATTCTTCTATCGTTTGTGTCCTTACTTCTTCCTGGTTGAGGCGTGCTTGCCTCTAAGTCCTCGGGACTTAGACTACCAGACTACCGTTGTCACATGGGCTGCTGGCGGTTGTGGCTGTCACCCCATGGCATTTGATTTTATATTGTTTCACGTCTCCTGTTTAATCCTGTGTACTGTCTGTCTTCTGTCTTTTCATGGTGTCTTTTTCAGATCTTTATTTCTTATAGTCTTGAAAAAGTACACCTCACCAAAGGGCCACCCTCAAGGTTTCTTAAAAATGTTCCTTAGCATGTTAACATGATTACATTACATAGTGCCCCAGATTGCTACATTTTTGCTCTAGTTCACTGTTGACGTTTGAAACACAACTGTCCAGAAAATAATAGGTAGAGAACATTACGAGTCTATCAGAGTAAAGAGGGAGGAGTAGAGAGCAATACAAGCATCTCAGCACTCAACACAGGGAAGGACATGCACTTTCTGCTTTCAAGGGCAATTACCAACAGAAATCAAAGTGTCCCTTTCATGTTAGGGGCGGTTGTTGATTTCAAGTTTACTTGTGGAATGCTGGTGAAGTGCTATGGAGCTGGGATTAAGGGCTATAAACGCATAGCCTCAACTCGACTAGAATGATTGAAGGTTGAGTACTGTATGCCTTTCTCATTTAAAGTATTTTAAGCTCTGCCACACACTTATTGCCACACAATAAACTCTGCTTCAAATCCTGCCAGTGGTAAATCAAAAGACACAACATACAGTATACAGTAAATTGCTTGAATGTGTGTGAGAGAGATAGTGTTTCTGTACTGTATCACCAGCACATGATAGTGTCTCGCTTGCTTTCTTGTTCATACATGAATACATATTCATGGTGTGTACATGTTGGCATTTGTTTATCTAAGTGTGTGTGTGTGCTTACTCATGTTCAGTCATGCGATGTGTGCATATTTATCGTCGGAGCAGAACTCAGGTGTACCCATGCCGGTGGATAGTTCATCGCTCTCGCTCTCTCTCAGTTTCTCTCTCTGGCGGCCACCTAATGTAACGTGATTTGATGGTTTGCCATGACATCTACTTATCTGAAAGCGCACATGCTTCCATTGCTTGACAGGCGTGCAGCTTTCATGGCGCCCAAGAAAAAAAAATATTTTCCAGCCCAACTCCTGGTCTTGGGTTTCGTCTCGCTGCTTCCGTTTGCGATATTGTATTCAGGATGTTTACCCAGCAGAGAACACTGTCAAAACCCACACACAAACACACACACACACACAAAACCATAGGAATGAGCAAACACACACACAATTGTTCACACTGCCTTTCTACATATGCATATGCTATCTAAAACAACAGCTCAAGACATGCACACAGTGAATACACATACGTATGAGAAACCGTTTAGGATTGTCTGCTTCTTTACTTGCATGCATTTACATACATACATACATACATACATACAGGCATGCACATATATGTATATACATAAACATTCATACACATCCTTACATAACGTGAGAATATGTTTGTATGAGAATGAGGCTATATGAGTGTGAGTATGTGTGTATTTCAGTATCTATGCATGCTCCATCATGGCCAGGCCTGAGATGCTTAGAAGGAGCTTTATCCCTCAAGGCCATACGGTCCACACAACACACATCCTGTACTTATTTTGCATTCTGCATCTTTTTGCAGCTCAGCACCTCTACCCACTGTTTACACTCACAACTGGCTACCTTTCTTATTTTTTTTTTTTAGGGAAGCACATTGCCGCCACACCAGAAAAAAAACACAACAGCTTGGTATCACGATATAGTGTGAAAAGTTTATTGTTATAACAAGATTCTTTATCACGTTTGTAATATTCTCACGATATGTGTAATTATATTTTCACGTTATTTCAATATTAAATATTTTTACGTTATAAATATCCCGTTTAAGCAATGAAAGCTTTGTGCTCATGAGATTTTATATGCTAGCTATCCTACATTAGATGGATATAGTAAGCCATATTTATACTGCTAGCTGAATGCACTGGCTGCACAATTCAGCTACATGCCAGAAGTAATTTTGTGAAGAATTTTGAGAAATAAAATATTTGAGATTAACAATATTTGTGTCAGGGGTGTGTGAAAATAATGCAACCCAGGTAGGTAGTTTGAAAAGGGGTTTTAATGGAAAACAAAAACTCCTCCAGAACAGGGTACAAAAGAAAGTCCAAACAAAAATACAAGCCAACGACTAGGGAAAAATCCCAAAACAAAACTTACATACATAGCATGAGCAAAAGACACGGGCAGGGCAAGAACCAGGGCAGGGCAAGAACCAGGGAAAGAACCAGGACAAGGCAAGGGCAGAACAGGAACTACGACAAAGACCGAGACATAGAAGAAGACAATGACAAACGAACCAACAAACAGACAGGGGAGAACAGGGACTAAGTACACAAGGGCTGAATGAAGAGAACGAGACACAGGTGGGGGCGGTTAATGGACAACGAGGGGAAGGACCATAAAAGGAAACAGGGTGGATCAAGGGAAGGCCTGGGAAGAACACAGGAACAAGACAGAGGGAGGAAAACAGGGAAACAGGGAAACAGACTCAGGGGAAGAATAGACCAGGGAACAATTTGTGACAATTTGTGACATTGTTAGTGTAATGGCAACTGTCCAGTCTGCAGAAGTAGATTTATGTGTCTCGGGATGTACGGATAAACTGACTGGATGTTCTTCTCTTAACTAGAGCTGGGGAACAAAAATAGTATTGTATATTTTATGTTTTTATTTTTTGTTTTCAATGAGAGGGAGGAGCCTTTAACCCCTCACCATTTGATAGTCCATTTACCTTATACGAAACCTCCTTAGTCTAAGATCTTTGGGGAATCTTTGACAAAAACACGGCCATCTCAAAATTACTTCTGGCATGTTGCTGAATGGAGCAGCCAGTGCATTCCGCTAGCAGAATAAATATAGCTTACTATATCTATTTAATTTAGGATAGCCAGCGTGTATAATCTCAGGAGCACACACTCATTCCAGATGATAATTTTCTATTAAATAAATTATACAAAGAATGAGGTCATTGTTAAGTAAATATCACATTTAACCCAAGTCACATAGTGTTTTCATAAGGTAGCCATCATCATGATGGTGCGGTTCCGACCCAGAACACAGAGATACCACACGAAACACATAATTACGATTTGAAGGGGTTTTAATAACAGTCTGTACTGTGGAGAGATCAATGAAGGCAGAGGCAGGTCTGGATAGCTCCGAGACTGGACCCAAGCTCTAGGCGGGCAGACAGTGGAGAATCCACAATGGCTCACGGTAGAATCTGAGCGTAGAGGTGGTACGGACAGAACGGCGAGGAGCTGGCAGCACAGCAAGTAGCGGCAGAGAAGGCAGCAGATCTAGAGCGGAATCTAGACAGAAGAACAGGTATAAAACAGGAGCACTAGGGAAAACAAGATGCTAGACAAGAACTAAGTTTCTGAGCCAAGTTACCACACTGGTAGAAGTAACGATCTGGTGCTGATGGGGAGATCAGGCCGGATATACTGTATGTACTGCAGATGTGCAGGTAGCTGTGCAGCACGGCCCTTGACCACTTCCAGGTTGATACAAAACAAGACAGACAGAAACATAGGGGGGGGGGGGGGAAGAACACACAGGATAGGGAAGAACAGCTGCCCCATAACAAACAGTTAAATATAATAAAAGTGCCACTTACATGTGAAAAGCTATCCCGTGATTCCTGTTATTTTGAATGCAGAGGTGGAAAAAGTACTAAAATATCATACTCAAGTAAAAGAACCGATACTTGGATGAAATATTACTCAAGTACAAGTGAAATTACCCATCTGAAAAAGTAGTTAATTTAAAATGTACTTGTAGTAAAAGTTACTTAGTTACATTACAAAAAAAACTGTAAAACGGGGCGGGGGGATCTCTCCCATATAGTGAAAATAAGACAAGGGGTCATAAATCTAAAACTTTTTAGTTTTTTATTAAAGAAAAATCGACGCAAATGAATAAGAATGTATACAAATGTATACACTTTTTTTTTGTCAAAGTTTTGTTTTTTACTTAGTAACAGATGGGATTTGTAATGTAGCGAAATACAATACTTCACTCAAAACGTAATCAAGTAAAATTTCAATTACAGATTTTAAAAAGTACAAAATACACAAAAAAACTACTCAATACAGTAACGTGAGTAAATGTATTTCGTTACTTTCCACCCCTGGATGGAAGCTCCTTCTAAGCCTCTCGGGCCTGGCCATGATAGAGTCGAGACCCTTACCATAGGTCTGCCACTGAAACAGTTTGTGGTATGGATGGTGAATGTCCATAGTGATCCGGTTTGCCCTGGACCTGCACCGCCTGATGTAAATATCCTGGAAGCAGGGCAATGTTGTCCTGGTGATACGTTCGGCCGCCTTGTCTTGAGAGCTGCAATTGACATACCAGGCAGTGATGCTCCCAGAGAGCACAGACCCTACTGGGGCGGAGTAGAAGGATTTTTGTAGCGCTGTGGAGATACTGAACTTCCACATCCATCTGAAGTGATACAAGCCCTGCCTTGCCTTCTTCACCAGGGTGGAAATGTGTGTAGACCATGTCAGTTCTTCAGAGATGTGAACTCCAAGGTATCTGTAGCTGCTCACTTTCTCTACTGGGGTCCCGTTGATCCTACGTGGTGTGTAGTGGATCCTCTGCCACCACCATCTCCTTGGTCTTGGAAACATTCCAAGACCAAGTTGTTGTCCTTACACCATGATGACAGCAACTCCACCATGCCAGATAGGCTGTCTCGTTGTTGTTAGAGATCAGGCCTACCACCACTGTGCCATCCGCAAATTTATCAATGATGTTGGAGCTGTGTGTGGCCATGCAATCATAGGTGGAAAGGGAGTAGAGCAGTGGACGCAGCCTTGGGCCGGTGTTGAGGGTTTTGGAACTGGAGTTGCAGTTTCCAATCAACACCACCTGCTGTCACGGTCGTACATTTGAGCCTCCACTTTGTCCCTGTACTGCCTCTTAGCCGCTTTCTTTTCTGAGCTTGTAAGACGCCTCTTTGTACCTTGACATATCTCCAAAACTGAGCCCTTCGTTGTAGGCAGCAGTGTGTGCATTCAGAGCCTATGGAATTGTTTTATCAACCCACGGTTTCTGGTTAGAAAAGACCTCAACAGTCACCGTGGGAATGATATCATCTGTCAGCTTGGATATAAAGAACGCCACCACTACCGTAAACTCATTGACGTCAGCAGAGCTAACCCAGAACATGTCCCAATCCATGTCACTGTGTTGGATTAATTATTTATATTATATAAAAAAACTGTTTGGATATTCATTGAGAAATTTCCTTCCTCATTTAGTTCAAGTCGTTGTCGCTGGTAGGCCGGAGGTGAATGATGCATCTTTTATAGCAGACAACATGTTTGCCATGGGCTTGTTTGGAATAAGAGTAAATTAGTGACAATAAATTACTGTGCAATTATTAGGTTGAATAAATTCCAACATAAATTGCCCTTTGTTTTGTACTTTTCATATGACTTCAAGAAGACATTTCACCAGCGAGCTGCGAGTAGACTAACGTTAGATATCTGAACTTTTGTTAAACCCTCAACTCCTCCTAGCTTCATTACTTTGTTATAAGTCCACACAGAAAACCTTTTGCCAATTGTTTTAATTTTAATCCAGAATCTCAATACAATACACTACAGCTTTGTAGAGGCATTTGAAGTATGTTTTTGAGAAACAATGGAAATTGAAAAAAATACTATTCCGGTTCATCCCATATGCAAATAATTATTTCATATGATTTTAAAAAGTCATATTCTCGCTATTAACTTCTGACATTAACAATACAAAAAGCATATGGCTTTAGCCTCATTATCAGCTGTCAGCAATTACAGTAACACTACTCAACAAAAATTAATTCTAGAACCTTTGTAAACCGTTTTCTGATTAAATACATAAATACAAATGTAAATGATTTAAACACCAAGTGGCAGAGAGATCTTTGCCCATATGTCTCAAATGGTGGACTCATTTAATCTCATCCACTGTGTAACTCTAGAAGGCAAAGTTTTGAGGACACGTGTATGACGCCCGTCAGTTGAACTGTAATCCTTGAAGGGCCTTTTTAAGAGTCCATTATATCTCTCAATTGTGGTGCTATTCTGAGCTCCTTTTCAAATAGGTGCCAATGGCCAGTTCCCTTTATTAGACCCCTATACTCCTCATCCCAGGACACATCCACCATTTAAAATGGGTGAGTGCTTTCTACTGCTTTGGACTTGAATGAGTGGAATATGTTCAAAGGAGATTGCGGTTTAATGTTCAGATATGCAGTTCAGTCAGACCACTCATCTTATGGTACAAAAGTGATTTATTAGGACATATAGAAGTATACTATTAAAAATGTATCAATTTTTGGCGGAATGGCTATTTTCGGGGGCTTCTACTCATCATACTGATAAGTATGGATGTATCGAAACAGCAGCTTTATTCTCCTGAATAGGCCAGCAGCAGACAGAAGTTTTAACAGCAATAACATGATGGTAAGCATCTATGAACATATGCAATCATAACATAAATACAGTAATATGCATACACATAATACCTGTAATAGGGTCAAGCAATATCTAAAAACAACACGTAATATTCACGTTCAGTGAAAATGAAAGACGTGTAAAACACTTGAAAGACAAAGAATAGGTGGAGCTTGATAGTAACAATTTAACCATATACAAACGTTGAGCCCAGTCCGTGCTTTGAAGTGCTGAATCAAGAAACATATTTAATAACAGACA
>JAODLI010059738.1:0-15365 GCA_027575585.1 Percopsis omiscomaycus | reverse complement strand
TATGCTTGGCCGGTGGATTTTCTCATCTACCAGCCACCTTGGCCGGTGAGTCAAAAAGTTAATTTCGGACCCTGCTTGCATGGTAGTGTACAATGAAGCAACACAATCTTATTCATGTAACACCTAGATCAGGCCATTTCTGAAATCCTGAGTCACTACTCTTGTGGCAGACAGACAGGAGCTGCATGTTTCAGCTCTTACTGGGTCGTCCATCAAAACAACACTCAGACTTGACACAGGGTGGAGGGACAAGATGGAGACAAGACAGGAAGAATTAAAAGGGCAGATGAGTGGACAGGAGAGAGGTGAAGGAAGATGAGATTAAATGGAAGTGAATGATGAATGACAATCACTGATCATGACAAAGATGAATGACAATCACAGGTATGGAGAGAGGGAGAGAAAATAGAAGGATAAACTAGCAGGAAATAAAATGAAAAATTAAATAAATTCAGTCTAACATAAGGACTAAAGAGAAAATTAGGTGGAGGTTATTGGAAAAAATTATTATCTGACCAAGTGCAGTAATATTTACAGAGGATGAACAAATAGACCTGTTCTCAAATGACAAATCCAACAATTAAAATATACAACAGATAATGCAATTATTGTAGAATAGACTTAAAATGTACAATATATAATTTATATTATTTGAGAGTTGGACCAGATACTGTTAAGATTGCATTGTTTTTTTGTTGATATTGCCTTGAATTTTTATGTCGTTTATACAAAAATACAACAAGTAAAATCACAATCTTAAATTGAAATTCGAAGAATCAAATGGCATAGCCTAAAGTATGTTTTCCTAATGAGATTTTATCCTAGAGGTCTCCAGGTAGACATGGACCCTCCCTATCAATGTGTAATCAGGCCAAACGCTCAAAATATCTTCCAGCGTAAATTTGCTATTAGCAAGAAGAGATGAGATTTTAAACCAAACTCATTACTGCCTTACTGATCATACTAACAGACCATTAGATAGAAAAGGATTACTAAAATGGTTCATCAATATTCATAAAGTTTAAGTAAATACCATGTGGGTGGAAACTACGGACTGCAAGACTTTTACAATTTCTACCCCTCTACTAAGGAGTATGACATGAAATGTTGAATAACTAATCTGTAAAATCGTACTCGTATATGAATAACTGGGAGAACATTTTTAAGGGGCAGGATAGTTTTCAAGTTCAAATTGAAACCCTTATTCGCCTACATAAGTTGCATTTCCCAGACAAATGCTTGGGCCTCTCTTAACACAACAATGCCGTACAGATACGGAATTCGTCATATTGCGCTTGATAATGGCCCCCCAGTTAAAGCCTAGCTCTAGATAGCTATGCAACTACTAGTCCTATCAATGGCATGTATATTAGAACAATGCTAGTATTGCCTGTACTGTATACTATATATTATTAACATGACCTACCTATTTGTACAGCTACATGGTAACAGAAATGTTGGTAAATCTAATAATGTTGAAGTTGACAGTTAAATAAGTGAGAACTGTGTTACAGATCTATGGTCATTTAGGACAATTTGTCTACATAACCTTCTTATCAACCTCACTAAATGACAACGCTGCTGTTTTAAACCAGGGATTCTGTTCTCTTCATTTAGACAAATAGCTACTCACAACACAAAGCCCAAGTACAAGGATAGACAAACTTAAATCTACTTAGTTAAAAATGGCAGTGGTTTCCTACAGTGAAAGCTGTATTGGAGTGAAATTGTGTTATTAGTGCTATTACCAGTCTAGACAAAGCAAAACAGAAAAATATCCATATTTATTATAAGTTATTTAGAATATGTCACAATTTTTTTTGTATAGTGTCATTTCACCTCTACAATGCTATTACACAACATTTCACTGTTGTTATGTTTGCTGAAGTCAATATTATCAGAGGAGACCTAAGGATGAGTTTGAGATACTCCCAGCATGGGAACAGCATGTGGCAAAAACGACTGCCAGGTCACCATGGCGACGATCAGTCCACCACATTTGTGGAACATGAGCAGAAGGAGAGCTTTCATTGGATGAATGGGTTGTGGAGCCTGCTGTTGACAAGATGGCCATGCTGAAAATGACAAAACTGACCTCAACCTTGTCCTTACCAAGGTGTATGTTTTAGTTGTTCAGCCTTAGCACTCAGATTTAGGAATATTCCATGTCACAATTCCTATTTCAAGTGCTAGTGGAAGGTAGTGGAAAAATTGGTTCATTTTACCACTTTTGGGTACATGGAAAATAAACAACAATGTTTACAAATTACAGTTTAAATTTGAGCTAAGTGTATGTTGAAATACTGTGTCTCACAATGTCACAACTACATTGACAGGTACTAAACAGCCTGAATTAAATGTCAATTCACCTATGCCTTCACTGTCTATTCACCTATTTTACACGACTGGTGATATGAAAGTGGATGACGGTAGCCTATTTTCTGGTTATAATAATGCAAATGCAACATCTATGGGATGTAGTAGAATACACCAAATATCCAAATAGCATTGCTTCTGTTTTTTGTCTGCTGCAAGGTCAACCTAAAGAACCTAACAACCTGTCACGACTTTGCTGTCTTCCAAAACGGCCAGTAAGCTAGTTTGGGCTAATACATGTTAGAACCATCTCTCTCGTTATGCGATTTAAGCATGCCAAACATATCAACACACATCACACTGGATGACAATGGACAGAATATTTCTGAGTGACGCTCATAGGCCAAATCTTATGTGATCACAAGGGACATGAAGGGACGCATGCACCGACGCACACAGGTTGACAAGTCACGCAAAACATCTGCCTGGGCGCAGTGCGCAGGATAGTATCCGTCTTTCAGCGCAGCAAAATAAACACGAAGCTGCAGACGGTTAACTACGATACTACTAATAGATAAACATTTGGCCGCGCACATTTCTTTGGTCCTTTACACGTTATGTAGCACTGCAAAACTCCATTTATACATTTATTGTCAGTCCTTGATGTGCCCTACATACTCTCCATTGAGGCATCCTTGGGAAAATTATAGCAATGATGCCGCAGCAAAACACACTCATGGCCTGCAGTTCAAACCCGGACTTGCTTACCTGGAAACCCCATCCCTTGCAGGCGTGCCATCACGGTCCCATTGCAGTAATTTGTTATTGTTGACTAGCGGTTCCCGTCTTCCGCAAGGACTCCGCAAGAGCGGCGATCCTCGCTCACGCGCCCAGGGCGGAGAGACGGGGCCGTGCGTGATGTGAAACAGAGTACAAGTGGGAGTGTATCGACAGGCAGCATCGTGGTGTTACGTCATATCTTAAAGGGACACACCCATGTTTTATAATAAGGCTAAATAACTGAGTGTACTGAATATGGGCGTCGACGGACTACAGTTTATATAGTCGACTGAATGGGTTGATGAAGGAAATTAATAAGCCCACCATATATCCTACCTTTACATCGCTTTACTGTAATTTGTCAAATTCCTTGTATGTGCAAATGTACTTATTGTACTGCACAGTAAATCTTTCTAATTAATAGATTAATAAAAAGTGTAGTCTTTGGCTGCAGACATCAGGAGGAAAATCCATCTGTAGGTAGGAACAAACCAGGGGGAAGGAGGTGATGTGGCACTTTTCACTGGTCGGTCAGTCCATGTAGTGTGCAGTGTTGGGGTCCTCAGAAAGTAATGTATTACACATAATTTGTTACTATAAAAAAAAGTTATGCATTACTTTACTTGTAAGTAATTTGTTAACTACTCATTACATTACTTTAGCGTTACTCAACACCATTGCCTGAGATTCATTTTCACATAACGTATGCCCACATATCAGCACAAATCCCTATCCTAAGGAGGACATACAAAATATCTTTATTTTATGCTCTTTAATAAAATAATGTCACAAAAGTCGGTTTAAACCAGCCCAAAAAGCACTTCACAGAAAAAGAAAATATAGACAAAGATAGAGAGTAAAATATATTGGTTTATCCTTAAATGTAGCTTACAAGTAAAACTGATGCTCACGAGTACCCAATAAATCAGATCTGAAGCCAAATAAATACCTTGTAGAAATGAGCTTCTTATGATCAGTTACAGGTTACAGTCAAAGGAAGAACATTCAGAAAAATGCCATGCATGGAGGATCTTGAACGTTTCATCTTTTTCAGTACATCAGTGGAAATGTGTTGGAAAGCCTACAGTAAAGCCTACAGTTTGTATTTATAAGAACTTTACAATCAGTATCAATTCTATCTAATGGCAAATCGGTTGACAGATTTTGTTCCTGAATTTCTTAAATTCATTCACTGCTATTCAAGGGCTGTGGCAGATAATCATGTATCATGGATATAATGCATACTTACCTAAAACTATAGAGTAAACATTGCATAAACTTGGCGAGGTCAAGAAATACTTTGTAGGGGGATTACTAAGACAGTACTTTAGATGGACTACTAAAACAGCACATCCACAGTGGGTTTGCCTTCATCTGAAAACTGAGAAACAAAATGACCTACTCAGAACTATTTGTCAATATACTTGGAGTCAGAGTAAGTATGACTTCAGACCAGGTGATATCACCTGGTTAAGTGAACAAGCAGATATCAGCAGCAAATATCAAAGGAAAGAAAGAAATCTGTAGATTTAGAAAACAAGACCAAAAACAAAGTGGAATTGAGTAGATAAAGTCTATTCATTTTGTATTCCAGTTACAAATTCTGGAAAACCAAAATGTATGCCATTCTTAAGCTGTCTGTGATACATTCCATCAAGTTCCCTGAGTTATGTTTATCTTTATTTCATTCTTTTCATTCATGTTTTCGTGCTTCCTGTTTTAGTCACCTTTCCCCTCTCGTTTCAGATCACTTCACTTCCTGCCCCTGTGTGTGTGTGTGTGTGTGTCACCCTGATTGGTTTCACCTATGTCTAGTTATCTTCCCCTCACCCGAGTATATATGTGTGTATTTTCCTTTTCTCACTGCCAGTTCGTCTTTGCACTTTAGTAGCCAAGCGTCCCAGCTCTTTTTCTCTGTGTTTTTGCTTTCCTGGAACACTCAACCTTCTGCCTGCCTTTCCACCTGCCTCAGCCTGCTCTCCATCACATTTGTTAGCAAAAGTTTTGGACTGCTATTCTGTGTACCGAACCCATCAAACTCAGTAAAAGACCCCTTCCATTAATTTGCAAACGCCTGTTGTGTCTGGCTTTGAAGTCCTGAAGCTCATTGTCACCAGCCATAACAGTCTGTCTGGATAGAATCCCTTTTACTGATGAACTGTACCTAATTTTCCCATAAACTGAGAATGAAAATTGGATTCCTTTATGGTAATTGTGTATTGAACATTTGTTTTATTTCTGTAAGTTTATGTTTAAATTGTCTATGTGGTGTATACCATTACTAATGAGAATAAAGTTTAGATTTTGCAGTTAAGAATTGTCACGTATATGATAATACTAATAATATAATCTGATGCATAGTGAACCAGTGGAGAGATGAAACTGAATAAATCATCTGCATTCATCCTTGCGTGTCCAATAAAAACAGTGAAACATACAGGAAGAGAAGCAACATGGAGGAAAAGCTGATACTTGCAGTATCAGAATTCCCCAAGCAGCTAGGTGTGCAAATACTCCGCCTACTTGTGCCAGCTCTTAGGGGTGGGAAGTGCATCCTTAACGAGGTTGCTTGCTTACGTCCACAATACTAGGTAAACAATGCTAAGGAAAGTAGTTACCTATTACCTATTCTATTCTCCTCAGTGGCATAAACTTCTCCATCCTACTATCAAAGTAATGCAATACTTACATGACCCAGGCATCAAGGATGCATCCAGCCAAAACAAACAAACAAAACTGACACTGGAAGGGTGTCTGTACATGCACACTCAGAGGTCTAATCAGCCCCCCAAAAAAAGTAAAAAAAAAAAAGAAAAAATTAATGCTAGTCAATTGGTAGTCAGTGAACCCATTGGTCAATTGTTGTCAGTTTCTCTCCAGACAGGATTTGTGAATGTTTGTATGAATGTATATAAAGATTGAGGGCATTGGTAAATAAATAATATATTATCCTAATGTATGCATTGCACCCATGAATAGGAATGATTAATAACTTGTGTCCTTTAAACCAGTGATATGACCTCAAGGGAATACCTCTGAAACATGAGTATGACCATATTGGACAGTAATACTAGCCAAGACTAAATAACCGATAAGTTAGAAGGTTGCACCGGTTCTAAAAGTACAAACCCAAAAATGTTTCTTGACAGCAACAGCCTGCTATAGCTGATCTCACTTTCAGGACACCGTCCACTCAACAAGAAACCAAATCATACCACTAGGCTAATGGGCTGTCTGACCAACCTCAACATACTGTTCTTCTCTATCTTTTCCTTTTCAATGCTGTCACCTAGTGCTTATGGTGAGGTAATGGGGTTTCACTTTAGTGGAGGGTTGTGGACAACCCAGCTGCATGCCAGCAGTGGCGACCTAACAAAGAAGCAGTCTGTCACGCCCACAAAAGTGAGAAATTTTTCAAACATAAACATTCCCTATTCTATTCTCCTGCAACACTTTAACCCACAAGATACTGTAGTAACCATGACAAACTGAAACTAGCCGTGATGCTATTCTTTTGACAGTAGAGGTCACTAAAATACCAAGTTTCTCATCTTTTCAACATTTATTTTGTTTGCCTTTTGTTCTCCCGCCCTATTTTCATTATTTTCATTATTTTCATTATTTTACTGCATAACATAATAAAAGTAATATTACAAGTTACAATAAATATTTGGTGTAAAAAGGTTTTTCAGGCTCAAGGAAATCAACTATTAATCTATAATCTATAAGCACAACATTACTCGAAGGTTTATCATTCCCATTCCCATTGACTCAATCACTGAACTAGAAACAGAAATAGATGTTTTTTTAATTCCCCTTTGGCTTCTGCACCTCGACTTCTTGCAGTGATATTATGAATTGAATGTAGTCACTGGGATCTACATGCGGTGATTCATTCCTTCCTCTCTGTTCCTAATGCATTCACACTGGTTTCACATGCTGCGGAGTTGAGTAGTGTCTATGCTTGTGGTGTCTATCTGTGTGCATGCGAAAATAACCCCAGTTGTCCCCACATTCCGTATAAAGCACATCCCATCATATGACGAAAAGGATTCAAGTTCATGGTGTATGTGTTAGATGGTGCTTCCAGCAATATTACTCATACAATATCACCAATCACAATGTGTATAGATCCTGACATGGGCCGGGGACAGTAGAGTCAGTGTCATGGACACTGCTGAGCTTGATATAAGTGGCCCCATACTATCACTTGGAAAGTACTTTGTTGCTGCTATGCCATGATGCAGCCAGCCAGAGCAAAAGGATGAAACATTTCTACTTCTTTTTTCTCTTGCTCTCCTTTTCTTTCCTTTCAGTAATCACATTGTTCTTTTCTCACTTTCCTTTCCTCGCCTGGCTCCACCAGGCTATATACAGCATGATTCATTTCTCACTGATTACAAAAACCGCTTTGAACACTCCATAATGAAAACAGTTTCTGTTAAAGTAAGGTCTGTTTCACATCCACTTTCTCTTTGATTGGATTAGGGGGAAATGTATCTTGAACAGTGGAGGGCCCCCTCACCTAAGATGGGCAAAACCACATTTTAACCTTGACTGTCTCACAATGGCTCTCCTTCATGAAATGTGCTTATGATCAAATTTGATCTTAAAATATTTTTGCGATAATTGTACAGACATCGCTGGTATTCAATATTATCTTTGTCGTGTCCTTACGTCCTTACGTCCATATGATAACCATTATCACGAAAAACAATCATAATAGCAACACAAAAAACAACCAGTAGGCTATTAATAATAATTGGTAATATAAAATTAGATTACAACAATATAGCGCATACAAACGTAGGCCTACCATAATGTATCACCACTTTATTAATTAATTCCTTTCATGTTATCCTGAAGTTTCTCTTATTTCTGTAATTCATGTGTTTGTAAAGTTTGAATCGCAACTTTACTAATGATTAATGGAAGGAATATAGGCCTACATGTTTAATGGTGGCCAGCGGTACAAAACTGTGCAGATCCAGGTTAGAGTGGACTTAATTACAATTAGGTAATTTAGCAGATGCTTTTATCCAAAGCGACCTACAATTACAAGGTGCTATTACATGCATGAATTATGCGTGCATTATATGTAAATAAGGACAGGTGCCACGCGACTTTATCCAATTTATTAATCTGCGATGACATCCGCTAATTTCGACCAGGTGTGACAGTTTCCTGAATCACACTTTTAAATGACTCTTCCCACGCTTAAATCTGAGCTCTTTTCTAACAAAGTTTAAAGAATAGGGTCATTGTCTTTTCTTTATTACCGTCCTCTTCCACACTTGATAAATCAGCCCATTGATCCTTGAAGAGTTTTAAGGTGCACTGAAACATCTTCTTTCTTCTAAATCCCCATTGAAACCATAGACGACAAAATATGATCGTGACATCCACCACGGGTTTGTGAAGGGACAGTTTGAATCCAGAAATTTGGCTTCACAGACACCAGCCTTGGAGTCAAATTTTCTATAAATCTTTCTGCTCTATTTTGCAGCGGTAATTTGTAGCAGCAAATGCATGTTGTCCATTGTATACAGATCACAGTGTATGTAATGTGCGAATGCCAAAGAAAAGGACAATAGTGGATAATGGCTGAAGCTTTCATCAAAGCAGAATAATCATCCTGGGATATTTTTACATATATAAAAATTTTAATCTGGAGTCTCGCATTGTAGACCTCTGTAAACTGAATAGTTTGATCAATTTTTGGTCCCAAATCAAACAATCAAGAGAGACGGAAAAATTAGATCCAAGTCAAAACTGGACGGAATTCCCCTTTAGTTTCGGACTAAAGTATGGTTTGGAACAATAATCCGTTTCCCTTGGTCGCTCAACAACTACAGCGTGGCACCATGGGAGTCAGGGCGTAGTGATGTTGATTAGTGTGCTTTGATTTGAATATTATTATGGTTGTCAAAATAACGACGTCACATCAAGTGTGTGCTGCAAGGCCTTCATTGTGGACTCATATGCACATTTGTCCCTCCAGAGGTTGAGTCAAATCTTTTTTGATGTTATATCTTGAAATCCTTCGTGTTTCTCCATTTCATTCTTTCATGAAATGAGTGTTCACAGATTTTGCACAGACCACAACCTTTTGCAGAGAGGACGTATATATATTTGTTGTTCATATAGCAATACATATAGCTATACATCATATAGCATACATCTCAGGCCTTATTTAGGCTCTTGTTCCATCAGACTGGGTCAACATACGGCCGAAAGTGCAGGTCGGAAATACTGCATCGTTTCTACCATGACACAGAAAGACGAGTAGGCTATGCATTGCTTTGGGCTACTTTCTGTATTAACTGCTTCAGGTCAATACATATGCCATTTTCATGCGTATATTTATTCTTAAAAGGGCGCACGTAACCTTAATCCCACTCCCTATTATGCTGCATACATGGGGCACAAACTCCACCTAGACCAAAACGAAAAACTGGGAATGTTTGGAGTCACACAAGTTATGGCAGTTGATGGGTACAGCAGTAAGATTGTTTCCCATGCAACCATACCTGTAAAACATAACTATATGTGTACAGGTTGGTGTATTATACAAAACCAGCACAGTATACACATGCCTACCAATTTACTTGTCCAGTTGATCTATAACCAGTATGTGATTGAATTAATGTGAGTCTTGCACCCTTAGACCAGCAGTTCTTTAACATGGGATGTGGGACCAGGTGAGGGTAGACCATAGTCGAGAGTTCTTCTTGACCCTCTACATGTCTGTATTGAGAGAGGCTCTCTCAATACAGACATCGTTTGGAAAGGCAATCATATCTCCAGACTCAACAAATATGAGTTTACACATTAAAGGAATGAGAATAAAAACATACCAATTTACAAATAAAATCTTAGTTATCACTCAAAAACAACTACAGAATATCCTGCTTTGGGACAGAGCCCTTTTCAACAGAGCAGGAAGCAGCCTAGCAAAGGACCGTTTTGCTGAAGACTACCCTGACATTTCCATTTTATTTGACAGTGTAGTCAACCATTACCATGGGCCTTTCAAGGATGCACTGCTTCATCGAATAGACATTACACAACAATATGAATGACTATCACAAAATATGAACTTTTAATAAAAACTGAGACACACTGAAAAAGCACTGATCTTTTTGGGAAGTGTGAACTGTAAATTGCACTGTTGAATCAAAACCAGCACATAGAAGCTAAACCACGTGTTGCATAGTAGATATTGCATAAAAATACTGTAATATTGCATAAAATACATACAAATACTGTAAGATACTGTCAGAGCTGTAGTGTTTTAAAGTTAACTATTTCCTTGCATTTCAACTGCTGTGAACAAGGTAGCTGTCCTAGACACACACACACACACACACACACACACCACACATAGTGAATACACACACGCCGGCAGGGAGCAGTAGGCAGGGTTCAGTGCCTTGCTCAAGGGCACTTCAGCCATGGATGTGGGGGTAAAAATGCTGTTAATTCACTTCACTGCCCACATAACACTGAACACTTGAAAAAAATTAAAGCTGCTCAACCTTATTTTGGACAATGTGCACTTTAGAAAATGATAATGTAGAACATGATCCAAAAATCTATCAGTGTTAATTACATCTGCAAGTGCTGCCACAGCATCATTGGGACCAGACACCCTGTGTTCATGTCTACAAAAATCATCTGTCCTGCATTTTAGGCACTGATCAGCTTTAACCATCCACTGCTCTACACAGGTTCTGCAGCCAACAAAGCTATCACAGCAGGTGGCGGGTGGTAGGAAAAGACATGCAGGGTTAGATTTCAGTATTGTCTCTTCATTACATTGTACAAAAGCTATGTAAGGGAAGATTCGTGACAAGCAAAGTATTTAGTACAAAGACTTCATATAGGTTCATACATTTTACAGTATCTGCCTGTTATCAAAGGTCTATAACTATGGGTATGGGTTGAATGGGTATGCGTTGAATTTTTTTTATTTCATTTCATTCTCCCATCAACTCAGGACTCAGCCTACAAGTGTCCATGAGATTCTACCGAGTTTTTTGTGTTACATCGACATACTGCTCTATGGACATCCAGTATTATGGTTTACATATTATACAGTACATACAGTTTTTGTATTAGGAATTATGTGCGGGGTATATATAGAGCTATATATCAGAACATTGTTTCAAATTTTTTTCTTTGTTAATTATTTTCAATTAGGAGTATAAGGGTACAATTTGTAAATACTAAAAATCTTTAATGAGTGATTTGAAAGAACCAGCAAAAGAGGCTACATGCCTTCGGACACTAAGCACCTAAAGGCCTCCCTGATCTGTTCTGCAGCAGTGTTACTTAGTATCACCATCTGTTGCTGCTGGCAAGTGGTGATAGAAGTTTCATCGCTGTGGTAACTTCATTCAGTCCTCGGGCTGCCATAATCACTTCCTCAATTTTGTCATCCTCTTTCTGACTGCAAAGACTCAAATCAACAACACAAAGTATAAAGCAAAAGGCTGCATTTTATGAAGACAAATTTGACCCAGCTCATTAAGCCAGCAAAGCAAATATGGGGCCATGGAAAACGTTTATATTCACATGTGCTTTCTGCCAAACTGCAAACCTTGCATTTTGACTTTATTCTTCAATTTAAATGCTTATTCTTACTTTTTTATTCTTTAATTGAAATGTCTTTTTATGCATTATTTTCAAATCCTGTTTTGTTGTATGATTGTATGTTTTAACACGAAGCACATTGAGTCTGCCTTGTGTATGAAATGTGCTATTACATTGTCAATGCTGGTGCACTGGTATCCCTAAATGGATGGACCTACAATTAATGTTATGAGCTACACCTGTGTTTTCCCTAGGACACCTCTGTGGAATGGGACCATAGGAACAATGACTAAAGGGACATCTGCATTTAGATCTGTGGGAAAGCGTTTAGTAAATGGGGTCGGAGATTGTGGTCGAAAGCGCACATTCGGTGACCGTGATGCTCGTGCATTGGTGAGAATGTCAATGCAGGACGTGATCAGACTTGCAGCAAGAACAGTCTATCAAAAAATACACAGAGCGATATTACGGTAGGCTTGTAGTGTACCCCTCATTACAAGACAGATGCACATTTCAGAGTTCAGTGGTGCAAAAACAATAGGCACTGGTCTACAGAGATATGGACATCCTTCACCATATTCTCCTGGAATGGTTTGGGTCCACTTGAGGGAAGGCTCACTACAAATCATTACAAGGTTATTCTGAGTGATCACCTTCATGCCATGGTGAAAGCATTTCTTTCCTGATGGGAGTGGTCAATGTCCCCATCTGCAGGGCACGAGGGGTCACTGAATGGTTTGATGAGTGTGAAAATGATTTGAATCGTTTTTTGAAGGGAGGGGGTGCGACGACCCCACACTTTTAAATCGTTGTAACAACTTGCTACAACCCGGCTCAAGGTTGATAAAGATTTAACACAAACGGGTTCAATCTGACTATATATTTGTTTTAATCTAAAGAAAACAGGCTAATTAACAAACAATATACTGTATGAGGTTTGCAAATCTGGAGAATCAGTAATGTAGTGAATAATAGTGTGAATATGTATGCCTACGCAGTTGTAAACAAAAACAGGCTGCCGTAATTGCCTTCTGGAGCACCAAGACCAGAGTGGGAGCAGTGGGGGAGCCAGTGGGGTGTCCGGGGTGACACTGGTAATTCACGCCCTGTTCAGTTGGTGGGGAGTGTGAATTATTATATATTATAATTTTATATATATTTTGATTAATTCTATCAAAAGTTTGTTCCCATCAGTCTATTAACGTCATTTTATTGCTACTCACTCCCTCAGTTACGTTGCTTCCACTAGTGCAGCTCATGTAAATTAGAGCTTTAATCCAATCAGATTTTCCACCTGTGCTGTTTCCAGGTAGATTTGGATGGGGGCTGTCAGAATTTCCAGTGAATCCACTCTGCTAATGAGGACAACGTTGTTGATTGTCATATTGTTTAACCAATCATATTTCAAGTTTGTCATATGTGTATCATTATTTCTTAAGTTATAAAACATTATTTACCTGACGAGTGAGTGTAAAAGTGAGTGATTGTAGAAAACATAATGTTCATTTCTCTAAAACGGTGGGAGCACAAATTTATATTTTCAGGTTTTCAGCAGAAGATTTCACTGTAGTCGTTGAAATCATTCAATGGTGGTCAGACAGATATAAAAGTAAATCCAAGGGGTTTCATGTTATGCAGTTAGTTTGATTCAAATTTCATTAAAAATGTACCATTAAAAACAGTTGTCATATGCCGCTTTAAAAATGTCAACATCTATTTTAACAGGTAGGATAGGAGAATGTGATGCCATTCTGGTCAAGGAAAACCATGTTCAATGCAAACTAAGGGTCCTAGGATTCAGTCAGTTGCCATGGTGACAGAAAAAAATAGTTCAGAGCTTCCATGTCCCTGAACACTGTGTTGAAACAACAAAGCAGCAGAAGGCTTAATGATAGACGTGTGTGTGTGTGTGTGTGTGTGTGTGTGTGTGTGTGTGTGTGTGTGGGTGCGTGCATATGTCTGTTGGTTCATGCAGAAGGTTTTTTCAAGCACAAATGTCTCATTAAGGGAAGTGATTATGTTCAAAATCCCAGCAAAGTGAAAAAGATTTAGTTTGTTGTCTCAACCTCTCAATACCCCCTACCCCATTCAGTGACAACTTTTCATGTCACTGCAATCTTTTTTATATGACTCTGCTTTATCTTCCATAATACTGCATATTTGATTTCTACTATTGTGTCCTCCCATAGCCTGGTAAAACAATCATGTCTTCAAGCTCTACCTCTACAATTTGCTTTGGTTAGCATATCAGTCTGGTAATTGTCTGCGGTTTAAATCGCCCAATCATC
Organism: Percopsis omiscomaycus; assembly: GCA_027575585.1. Classification (NCBI taxonomy): domain Eukaryota; kingdom Metazoa; phylum Chordata; class Actinopteri; order Percopsiformes; family Percopsidae; genus Percopsis; species Percopsis omiscomaycus. The sequence goes on along the minus strand of JAODLI010059738.1, from coordinate 1,386 downwards.
ATCCAGCAATTATCATCCAGTGTTGCTTTATTTCTGGGGTGCCTTTCCCAGAAGCGTCATAACTAAGTACTTCATTACCTTCATCTTAAAAATGCTTGTTAATTTACAAGTTAATTTACAACTAAAGTAGTATGTAAACTGGCTTGTAAATTAACAACTTACACGACCTGGTTGTACAACCTAGGTGCTGCTTTATTTTGATCTTGCCTGCAGTTCTGCTCCAAAGAAGCCAGTGATGTGCTTGTTCTGTGCACAAACCGGAGGGCATATTATTGTTATTAATAATCAACAAGATATTCTAGCTGTAGGGTGGTTGACTCCCATCCGAAATGTGCCCACCACACTCAAACACACACAAATAAACAAACATAGACAGGCAGATGGGGGGAAAGGGACAACACAAGAGAACACCAGGAAACGACAAGGGCTGCTGCCGAAGTCTTAGACGATCTCAGCAACAATGTTTCATTAGAGAGATACAGGCCCTCCTTGGCCTGATGCCAGAGGGGTTGGCAAGTAAGTACAGACCACTGGTAATTCCCATAGGCTTGCTCTCTCCACATCTGTGCATTCAGTTACCACACATGCACCTACATAAAAGGTCCAACAAGTCGGGATACCTTGCGGCCAAAGTCGTTTTCATGCAAATATGCCTGGCATTGCCGGTGCAGTGGATGGGACACTCATAATACACGCCCAGCTTCTTCAATCGTACCCATCTCTCTCTCGTAAAGGTTTTTTGTCGGTGAATGTGCAGGTCAGATGCAACTGTGTCTGTATTATGGCCTGGTGGCCTGGGAGTACTCATGATGCCTTCATCTGGGCAAACAAAACAAACAAAAAGTGTGTCCAATGGCAAAGGAGAACGAGTCTGCTGGGCCCAACGAGTATAGTTTCGGGGTCTGGGGGGATAGCGGCAGGGCTAGCCAGCCACGAGAAAGGACATCAGGCTTAATGTTCTTGGACCCAGGGAGGTACGAAAGTGTGAATCGAAAACGAGTAAACAAAAGTGCCCACTGGGCTTGTCTAGCGTTTATTCGCTTGGCATAGCGGAGGTACAGCTCAGGTGCAGGCTAAAGTTCTGCTCCTGCCAACCAATGACTCCATTCCTCCAGTCTTAACGGTCAGCAGCTCCCGTCGTAATTCTTCTGGTGGGAGAGGAAAGTACAGGGATGTAGCTTCTGGTCCTGGCAGCACAGAATTGTGGTTTCAGCTCATGCTGACCCCTGTCCACTGCTGAAAGGGTCTACAATGAGCATGTGAGCATCAGAACGTTCACATCACGTGGATGGCCGGGTGCATGTGCGTCGCTTATCAGGGAACACATGGGACCAGGATGCACTATGGGAAGAAGGCAACCCGAAGGGGGGGGGGGGGGGGGGGGGG
>JAODLI010059727.1:0-15365 GCA_027575585.1 Percopsis omiscomaycus | reverse complement strand
AGACACACAGAGATAGAGAGAGAGAGAGAGACAGGTCTTTATAGTTGAACGCCAGTGAATCTAATTTGATGGTGGTGACGAAGTGAGAGGCAGAGAAAGGGAGAGAGGGAGAGAGAAAGCGACAGAGCCAGCGCAGTGAGTAATGGAGGCTGTGAAAGCAGTAGGCTATTGTCTTTTTCCACAAGCCGTTCAGTTCACTATAGTGTCATTTCTACTCCATTCAGTCTTCACGTCCGTTTGACTCAATCCCCTACAGCTGCAGTTACCTCAACCTGTTCACCCACAAATCATACGGGGACCTTGCCGTTATTATTTTATTGTAATAACGGCAAGATTTTTCTATATCATATCATATAGAAAAACAAACTTCCAAAACTAGAACATTAACTATTTCACTTCTTTTCAGACTAGATGAGCTTTTGTAATTTAAATTACAAAATGAAAAAATTCAAACTTTGTTCTGCTGCAATCTGTCAAAAACGTAATTCAAAACCAGTTTTGAGTTTTCCTTTTTTGCTGCGACAGTTTTCTGTGACATGTAAAGGGAATCATTCAAAATAGTTTGTTTTTCTACTATTCTTAAGCTTTTCAGGTGGCCTTAATCTGCTTTGTGAAATGTACTTAATTTCTGAAGTACCATTATCTGCCCACAAAAACAGAAAAACACCAGCACAAAGGGTCTGTGTAGAATAGGATTATAGGGTGTCTGCCACTGAAGATCTTACTGCAAGATAAATGATAAAACAGCAACCATTATGTAATAATGAAGCAAAAGAGGCAAAAATGGCAAAATGGCAAAACCTTTATTCTTACTCAGCAACCAAACGCCTGCCAGTGTAAACCTTGCATAACCCAGAGGCCTTCCTCATATGCCCTCAAACAGACACAGACACACGTTTTATCCTCCCAGAGGAAATGCTGTCATCAGTTTGCAAAGGGGGGTAACTTTGGGATTACCATGGGAAGTCTGTTAGAAAGACAGAAACACATTCTGTCTCATACACACAGAGCGGTTTAACAGCGCGGGTATGTCACAGACACACACACACACACAGAGTCTCACTGACACACTGGACATTGTGTAAGAAAATTACACACATACACACCCACACACAAAAGCAAGGATTAACATGGGAAGTGTGTGTGATGGATATGCCAGAGCCAAAATGGATGTTTTGATAACCCCTGCTTTGCTAAACCAATACACACACAAACAGCAAGGGAAACCACACAAATACACACAGGCACACACAGAGAAACATGGGCACACAAAAACAACACATACCTTAAATGTGATGCATCTATATGACTAACCTGGGTACAATACAAAGAAACCATAGACATACCAAAACAGATAACCATGTTCACATTTTCAATTTTTGCACTAAACTACTAAATAAGAATATTCATTATGAAAAACAACTGAAAAAATAACCAAATGGCAGAACCTTTAAAAATACCAACTTTTATTGGTAATCCTTTACAGGGAATGAAAAGGATATTTCAATCTGTGACAATTTTGACTGATGCTTGAAAACATAACAGCCTATTATACTGATCTGTGACTGGTGCCAACGAGAACAAAGTTTTTTTTTTCAGTAAAAATAATCTAATTCCAAGTAACAGATTTAAGGATCTTGCTGACAAAATCTTACTGCTAGCAAAAAGAAAGTTAATAATTTTTAGCTACAGTATTCAACCACTCCACATCTAATTAATTCCAATAGACAACAGAGGGTAGGCTCAAAGGGATTTTGACAGGTTTTATTTTTTTTTTTTATTGAAAAATAAGACAATTTTCAGTGCCAGCATACTGAAGCATCTAAAAAGTTAAAATGAGCAAACAAAAACCTTTTGTCTCCAGCATAAGCAACAATATAGTACTCATACTGAACTGAGACAATGTAAAGCAGTGGTTCTCAACTGGTCTAACCTCAGGACCCACGTTTGTCCTTCGTCATTAAATCACGACCCAAAAATAATTTATTTACTATATGCACTGTTCAAAACACCTATGTACCTTTCAAAATAAAAGCGCACAATCGGAATTTCAGTAAACTTAGCACACATCCACGATCCACTCCACACCAGCTCATGACCCCCTTTTGGGTCGGGACCCACCATTTGATAAACACTGATGTAAAGAAAATATACTCCTATACACTGTATATGTGCAGGAATGCAGAAAAATCAACGATGACTATTTTACAATGGTCCAATTTTGTAACTGCCATATAATTCCTGGAAACAGTTATCCTATTTAACTGATACTTGATTGTGCTTGTCAAAGAAAATAGAAAATATACAATTTCTATAAGTGAGCGTTTGAGAACCCAAAATGGCAAGCCAAACTGTATGGTTCATTTTCAAGCGTGTGAAAAATTGCTAGGTTGTTGTTGCTAAACATGATTCATCTCTGCACGACAGTCCTCCAACTTGCTCAATAGGTCAGTGGTCATGGGGTGATGGCTGCCATGGGTGACCTTGATGATGTCATAGGCCTGGAGAGGCAGAAATAAATTAATATTAAGTAAAAAATTACCCCCAGTTAGAGTAACCTATGGTTGCTAGGAAACGCCTACCTGTGTGAGTGTTCCCAGGGCATCCTCTATGTGTTCCAGGTAATGTTGCAGCTTTCCAACCCTCATCAGCTGGACCACATGGCCCGGATGGGGATCAGGAAAGTACTGCCTGTTGAAACAGTGTGTTAGAGAAAAGAAAGAAAAAGAGATTGACTAAGAAAAGCACTGAGAGAGGAAGATTCCTTGAGCAAAGCACAAAAACGGTATCTGTACTGTAAACTTACTCCAGCATAAAACTGGTGTTAGAGATAAGATATTCCATTTGCTTGAACAAAATCTGTTGTCGTTTTTGTTTATTCAACCTCTATTGGACTCCATTTGATTCCACTGGCAAGTCTGTGACACTGTTGGAGGCACTGAAGATTTCATGAGATTGATTTGACAGAGGAAACTTGTGAAAACACAGAAACCAACAGCACCGTAGACATAATATAAGTATGTTTCTGATGTTCAGATGAACCCAGTGGAAGTTGGGGGAAAAATAAACAGTGCATAAATACAGCAACCGACCAGAATATTTATCCTGAACGTCAGTGTGTGGACTTGAGATAAGGAAGCTTTACCGATGTGGGATTTTGTAAGTTCAATATCGTTTTAATAAACAACAATAGCAGACCGTGGTTATATTTAGCTGGCCCCTGAGGTGACCGTGTCTGTAACGAATGTGTAAAGCAGAAAAACAATATGTGGTGGGTCAACCTTGGATGGATAAAAGTAAATAAGGTCTTAAGGGATTAGAACAGTCATATTTAGTGACTCTGAGATGACTACATTTTCTTTTAGAATTTTGTAATGAATCAACATTTGTAGCCTCCAGCCTTTTCTTTAACAATGAACCAAGTGGGAAGTCCCAAAAAAAAGAGATAAGTACTAATGTGTTTTGTCTCTCACACACCCCTCTGGAGTCTGGCGCCGGGAATGGAAGTGGTTGAAGGATCATCCAAACAAAGTGACATGAAGACATGCTATTCTCTTCATTGTAATATTATTCATCTTCTTCTCTTTCTCCCAGTCTGTGACAGTTAATGTGAAGATAATAAATGAATAGGCCTGACTAAGTGCTTGGCAGTGCACTCTTGCACACACAAAGACCCACAGCGCGCCTTATTTAACCCATTAAGACCGGATGCAACATTTGCGTGTATCTCCCTTTAAGACCAGATGCAAAGTGAGTGCGTATCAGATGATATCATTGTTTTCAAGACCGGTGACCATTTAAATGCATATTTGGCCTCTGGCCAAGGTATACTACCAAAAATAACCGTCTCTGATACTACAAATCTCGGCGTGTTGGCATTTCCTGGTTGTTCAGACGGCGGAATACACATAGCAATCTTATATAAATCATTTTTCTATTGTCACATACATATATTCTTAATATTGGTGTAATGAAGAGATTTGCTGGAAAGAGATGATTTCATATGCCTTGAACATTAACTAAGACTACAATTTAACACTCAAGTTTCATTAGACTAGGCGGGCATTTCCTGTTTATTCAGGCAGCGGAATAAACTCAAACTTTTATAAATAATTTTTCTATCGGAACTAACTGATTCCCATCCACAAATCCCAGTCCTAATGTAATTGGTTAGGGCTGAGCAAAAAAATACACAATATATTTTTCCACGTTACTGTATTGATTTGGTAGCCCCACGTTTAGTAATAAGACCAAGAGACAATACAAATACCTTGTCATGGTGAGGCAACACAGACACACACAATACTGTCAGGGGTTCCCCTTGTAGTGAGGGGTGCAGCCAGCCCTCTGAGGAAGAAGGGAAGGGGGACCCCTCCAGGACGCCTCTGGCCTCCCCTAACCTAACAATGAGGTTACAATGTTGCATTTCAGCAAACTGTAACCCTATTCTTTTACATTCCAGACCCCATGACCTCTCAGCCTGATAAGAATTTAGACTAGGACTCTCTTTCAGTCACAAAGACTGACTGAAAAACTTTATTCTTATTAAAACTAATTATAAAACCTCACTGATGGAGTTGATGAAGATGAACAATGCTATAACTTGTGCTTTATTTCCCAGGGAACAAGGTGGATGAAACCGTGTGTGAAATAATACTTAAGGGACATTACATTTACATTCTACAGATAATTTTGTAACAATTCTGAAAATGTATTTGCTAAGGTTATGAATTTGAAACATAAATGATTGAAGGTTTTATACTTTGCTGTTTATGACAGCCATAATATCCAGGGGTCTCTGCCTACTTTATAGGCATCTAGAGCATTCACATTCACCAAGGGGTGAATGTGAATGCTCTAGATGCAGACAGTGAACATGTGGTTAGAACTGTTGCCTCACAGCATGAAGGCCCTTGGGTTCAAACCTGACTGGGGCCTTTCTGTGTGTGAAAATGCATATCCTCCCCAGACACCATAAGACGTGCGTGCAAGGTTGATACATCTGCCCTTGACCAAGGCCCTGTCCACTGGAACTGGACTTGGGTCCCTGGATACCGCACCATGCGACTCCCCACTGGGTCCAATGCAGAGGACAAATACTTTGATGGTCAATGCCCCATGACGTTTTGTACTCTACATACTACTAAGTTTGCATATTGTTGATTCAAATTTTACAATTTACAATTACGTCATTTAACAGACACTTTTATCCAAAGCAACTTACAATTACATGGAGCAGATATGGGTTAGGCATCTCGCTCAAGGATGCTTACAGTTAGGCCAACTCTGGAACTCAAACCAACGACCTTCTGGCTGGGAGTCCAAGACCTAGACCACTTGACTATCCTTTCCCTATCAAATGTTGGCTTACATTTGTCAGGATAGACTACAGTGGCATTATGTTTGCTTTAGCAACAGGGGGATTGAGGAAAAGGTAGTGAACATGGAGGTGTGTACTTCTGTTGTGAACAACCAATCACTATAGAAGAATGGTGAGTTTATCCAGTGAGGAATTGATTGACATTAAAACTATATTTAAAGAGCCCATCACTGGTGAGCAGGAAATAGGAACAGACACCAAAATTCCCAAACTGTGTCATTACCATTCATGTCGAGAGGTAAACACACTGTGGCCTGTACATGGTGTTAAAACGCATTATCCATCGTGTCATGCTAAAATAGGATTATTTGATGATGCCATGATAAAGGCAGCCAAAGAATGAGACTAAAACAAAGACTGCAACATGAGGTGAAGTTGGACTTGAAATTAAAATTCATGTGTCGCACACTGCAGTTACCAGACACGTGTGGGCAGGTTATTTTACACTTGCGCCAGTGCCATATGAAGGTGACAAGCTGCATCCTCAAGCAATGTAGTGTCACTATATTAATAATACAATGATGAGAGGAGAGAGGTAGTGTGGTGTTTGGAGGGGCAGGATAGTCTAGTGGTGTAGGCGTTGGACTCCCAACCGCAAGGTCGTGGGTTCCATTTCCGAGGTGGCCTACCTGTAAGCATCCTTGAGCAAGATGCCTAACCCCTACCTGCTCCATGTAATAGCACCATGGAATTGTGTAAGTTGCTTTGGATAAAAGTGTCTGCTAAATGATCTAATTGTAAATCGTTTACGTGGGCATACATGTTTTAATGCATTACTCTGTGGAAAAGTCCATTGAGTGTGTGTGTGTGTGTGCGCATTATGTCCTCGTCAGTATTTGGGTTCCCAGCCCCTTCATTAACCAGAACAAAGAACTGTTCATCTCCTACGGGAACAATTTCCTTGCAAAATATATGCTACAAGCAAAAAAAATACACACAAGCACGCAGACGATCACACACAAACACACAGGCTATCATACAGACAAACTGCACACATATTTCACAAATACACAGACAAATATCAAAACATGTACGGGTGTATTGTGCAGGCATGGCACACGTATAAACAAAGTGGCTTGATTCACTAAAAGAGATGGAACAAAGAATCCATTGTCTCCTCTGTGCGTCTTCAGGATGTACACACTTCTGGAACCACAGAATATATATTAGTGTGCTTACACAACCTTTTCAGACCAATTTTGTACTCAATCATTATCTTTTCTTTTTCTTGTTTTGCTTTACCTCAAGTTGAACATGAGAAACACACATGAAGGGAAGGAATTGTGTTGTGTTTCCACTCAACCCCACAACCCTTATTAGCATATGCAAATAACCATGGCCTTGTTAAGATCAGCAGGCCATAACAAGGCACCTTGGACACTGCTTCAGACACACATAGCCTCCATAGTAACATCACACACATTTTTAAGCCACAGACTTCCCCCCTACATGACCTTGTATAAATATATTTCATATCAATTCTGCAAACCATGGCTGGGGTCAATACAACTTTAATTAAATCTTCACAATATCAGTGGAAAGTGTGATTCATTTGCTAATGACGAAGCATTATTCTAAATTATTTCTGGATATGACATCTTCTCAAGCCAAATGGTTCTAATTTATGAAAGATCTGTTCCTGAATTGATTGAAATTAAAGCGAAGAGACTCTTGAAGACAAAGTGGGTAATTTGTCTTGCAAGCTCATTTGTTAACTTGCAACAGAATTTGTACTTACAACGATAAGTCCATTTGTTAAAGTAACAGATTATGTGCACTGTCGATTCAGACATGGTCCTTCTTGTTAGCCAGAAGGATCCAGCTCCTGTGGTCCAATTTTAATCATTAAATGGCATGTAAAAGAAAATAACCAAACCAAACATCATTACTCTGTGAATAATAATTTGCACTAATGATTTAATTATCAGGTTAGCACTTTGAGAGCGTTGAGACGCACATACAAAAACCACACACACAAATGCAGCACTAAAGTTCTGTTACGTTTCCTCTTTATGAACACAGCAGAGAAATTATAATTGCAGTATTTCATTAACTTTCTGTCTTCAAGATCTGCCCCCTAATTTGTCCCTTTCCTGCAAGAGTAAATGGAACAGATATGACTCTTGTTGCATGCAGCTGGTTAGAAAACCATAACCCACGGCTATGGATAAGAGAAGGGGCGAGAAGAAAATGTATAGTTATAAAAGTGTAGTATATAAAAGGCAAATGCAGTGGAACTAATGACACTGTAGTTGGGAACAATACATTCATTGATGGTTCAAAAAGCAAAACCCTGGGTGCACTGGGTTTAATCAGAAATAATCAAAACTGAATCTTAACAGCGATAGTTCCATACTTTACTACGTACCACACCATACAACTCAAACTCAACTCATAATAATAATTTAAGGTATAATTTTGTCTGTACAGGCTAAAAAGAATTGCACGGTTCTAGATTTACAAGAGCTTGGGAAATATATCACACATGGCAACGATAGAAAAGATAAAGATTGCAATTATTTTAAGGATTGAACGATATGTTAATAAATAATGTATGTTGTGAAATGTATAACTAAGTTAGCCCTGATGCTGATGTCATGATTCTAAAAGAATGTTCTTTGTCTTGCCATGACTAGTGTATGACCTATTTAGCTGTTGACAAATGCACTTAATGTAAGTCGCTTTGGATAAAAGCATCTGCTAAATAATGTAAATGTAATAGTAGGTTGATATACACTTGCGGCGGTTGAACTAGTGACCTCGCCATTATGGACCTGTCTTTTTAATGCTACAGTAGCCTGTTGTCCTCCTACACCAATGTACTATAAATATCCAGCATGACACCGAGTCCAAAACTACATATGAGACATGCCTCACAGTCTATGCATGCCAATCTGTGCTGGTATTGACACCACAGCTTCCATTGACCGCAATTCTAAAGCAACAATCGATTAAATATCGTGTGGCTCGAGCTCTGCGTTTGGCCTGGATATGTTTGTTATATTAGGGGGGGCGTGTCTTGACTGCTCCACTCTGCTCTCCTGTGATTTCTTTTTTGCTTAAATGGCCTGAGCTGTATGCACTTCTGCTAGAATACTGCTACTACTCCTAACTTTTTCGGAGTTTAACAACATTAAAATCCTAAATCCTACCTACACCTTTAAATGACACATTCACATTATATCATGTTTCTGTACTTTTTCGTCCAGTGACTGGAAAACTGGCGGAATTATGGTTCTAGTGACGGAAAATGCTAGTTTGGTGCAGGTGAGCTACTCCTGTTTAGTCTTTTTTTATATATCATATAGACACACACAAACCAGTGTGCAGGTCTCTGTACTGTGGAACTGTGTCCTCCTGTGAAGTTACTATGACTTTGTATGTGTGCATGTAGTTAAACTCCATATGTTGTTGCATGATATTATTTAAATTTATACATGCATGTAGAGAGTTCTGGTGGAATACTTAGCTCTGTGTGTGTGTGTGCGTGCATGCATCTATGAGACACTAAAATCAGTGAAACGTGAAGGTACTCGATTGTACAGCCCGCAGCAGGTGTGTATGAGACACATGCCACACACACACACAGAGGGAAATACCTCTACATATTTCAAATAGAAAAGAGAAATTGAAAGGGCGATAGAACTGCATAAAGAATGAATAAAGAATGTAGAATGAAGGAACCCGAGTGGTGAGAGAGAGAGAGAGATTGTTCTGTCATATGAGGAGCCTGGAGGAGAGGAGATGAATGTGTCAGAAACTAGTTGCTCTCTTTTATCCCAGCCTTGCCCCTCTTTCCCCTTCCTTTCTCTTCTTCATTCTTCATCTATCCCCCCTTCCCTCCTGGCCACTTTCATGCTTTCCTCTCGTCTCCTCTCTCTTCCTTTATCCTCACACCTCTCTCTCACAGAGTCCTTCTAGTTATTTATTGATAGTCTGCATTACCATTTCCCCCCTGTGGTTACACTATACTGCACCTGCTGCGTGCGCGTGTGTGTGTGTGTGTGTGTGTGTGTGCGCGCACGGTGCTTTCACGGCTAAGGGCATATTACTGGAGTGCTGCCCTTCACACAAGATCAATTAATCACACAAGCACGCACATACGCGCACACACAACTATTCACAGCATGCCAGCGGGATACAAACACGTGTATAATGCTGAGCTTCAGAACGACACAAGCGGTTTAGAATAGAGGGGAGACATGCACAGAGACAAATCTGTATTTGGAGGGTCAGACAGACAAACAAGGACAAAAATTACACACTTTCAAGCAATTGCCCCATTACTCTGTTTCACGGTGTTTGAGGTGTAAAAACTCCTGACAGTAACATAAATACAAACAAAAAAACTTGAAAGTATAAACAGATATAACAGATCTGATAACAGATACATTCTTGCGTAATTACGCTCCTACCAAAGTCTGTATTTGTAATATACCGTGTTAAAGCTGTAATGACATTTTGTAAAAACCTCATATCATATACTCACTCATATTTGTTAACTCAATATTAAGTTATCCAGCTGAAGTTTGGCAAAAATGTATGTATTGTTTGCATAACAGAAAATGCGTTTTTGGGAAACAATGGATGTCTAATAGTAACAGTGTTATGGCGGGTTTAACAAAAGTTAAATTCTCCTCTAATATCGGCTGTTGGGAAACTACTTACTTAGAAACCGTCATGGAGACAGAGTATAGACAGTTGGCTACTAACAAGTATGTTTTGTTAGCATGTGTGTATACATTCAGAATCAGAATGTGTACTTACATACACAAGGAATTTGACTTTGATATTAACTCTCTATACATTCAACAATAGACAACAATACAATAGAGACAACAGTATACATATAGGCACATAACGTAATGTACAAAAATACAAATATATACAAATTAAGCAAGTGTTATCAACAGACATTTTGCCTAAACTGCCTGATGAACATTACTGTGAACTCGTTCATTCTGGTGTCTGTGAACTGAACGCTCTCTCAGTTCTATTTCGTTCATTAGGGTGTCAGATTTCTATAGAGCCTTCCACGCGAATACCCAGCTAAAACACACCGTAAACAGGCCTTAATATGTAACTTAGCGGAAAAAATACGCTATCTGGCAACACCAGCACCAGTGTCACACCGCCGCATGCGTCATCAAAACAAAAAGCAGCATGGAGGCGACAGCAGCATGCAGTTGACAAAGCAGCAAGGACACGTCGTATGATCATTTAAACTAGTTTTATGACAAGGTCGGCGAGGATGGGAAAAATCTTACGTTTCTGCCCACCGGCTTTAAAAAAGAAAATCCGCACTTCAGTCACATCCACAGCAAACCTGAAACAGCGTTAAAGCAACAATGGGGAAATGTCCCCTTAATGCTAATGTAAACCCTGGTTGGATAAGGATTCAAAATTGGATATGAAGATGAAATCGGACGCATAGTTTCAGTGTTAAAACTGATAAAAATAATTGCGGTCTGTGGTTCTATATGGGCTGTGGAAATAATTTACAAAAATAATAGCTCGCAGCAACATATGGAAAAAAAGAACTATGAACTAGTTCATTTTTGGAACTGTGAACTTAGTTCAAAATTTAGAAGTATGAACTATGAACGGAACTAGTGTTATGGAAAAATTTAGTAACATACCACACTGGAACAGAGAGAAATATATGGTCTTTGTAAATTAATTTAATTGCAATTAAAGGAAGACAGTTCACACACAGTCTGTCCTGCCGGTGAAGTTTCTTAACAGGGAAGGTGGAGACAAGGCTTTTATACACATGATAGGTCAAAGGTTATGGGGTAGGGTTTAACCCTAGCAGATCCTGTGACATCTTCATAAAACCCCCTTTCCAGCAAACACTGCCAAATGGGTGTGTGTTTCTAAAAACAAAAGCAACTGTCTAAACAGATAGAATTGTAAAACATAGGTTTGTATATAACTAAAATAAAATATTCCATAACACTAGTTCATTTTAAAATGTGTGAACTGAACTTTGAACTAGTTCATGTAGTAAATGAACTTTCCCATCACTGCCTATTGGTGCCTAATTTTAATAATTTTCAAGCCTATTGGTGCCCAATTTCATTTTGTAGGGCTCTGACAGTGCTCCTCCTGTTCCTCCTTGCAAAAAGAAGCAGATACTAGTCCTGCTGCTGGGTTGATGCCCTTCTACGGCCCTATCCAGCTCTTTGTGTAATGTCTCCTGTTATCTCCTCCATGCTCTTGAGACTGTACTGGGAGACACAGCAAACCTTCTTGCGACGACGCATATGGATGTGCAATCCTGGAGGAGCTGGACTGCATGTGCAACCTGAATGGGCTGCAGGTACCGCCTCATGCTAACAGTAGTGGTAAAGACACAATTGTCTTTGGCCACCACCTGCAAAACCATTCCCTTCCTGGGGATTGTCTTGCTGTTGCCTCTCCAGTGCACCTGTTGTCACTTTCATTTGCACCAAAACAAGTGACATTGATTCACAATCGCTTCCGCTTCCTAAACTGAACAGATCGATAGCCCTGAAGTTTATTTGACTTGACGTGTTATACGGAGATTACGTGTTCTCTTTATTTTTGTGAGCAGTGTATCATTTTAAATGTAAAGATTACCAGCAAGGTATGAGATTTATAGGGCCAAATAAGTCAACGCCAAGTGTAATTACAAAAAAGCAAAGCACCCATTCAATTCAATCATGTTCTCCTGCGTGTAGACCTATCACAACACACCGCCTACTGTAGATCTCAGTCAGGCTGTAATCCTGCTGAGGCCTCCTCCACTCTCTCTAAGAGCATATGATTCAGCCCTGTCAGGAATAACATGTAATGCTGTTTGGGAACCTTACACTGATTAGAGGGGCATCGGGACTGTGTAGAAGGCTGGTGCTTTGAAGTCCTAATCCCCCACCAGTACGGCGCTGGGTTACGTAAGGTTGCCCCTCTACTAAGGGAGCTGCACTTAGAATGCACTTTCACAAGTTACTCCTGTCTGGGTTCCACCCATTACCATCAATCGTATGGTAAACCAGGACAAAGACAGGCATTTCACAGTTTTGACATGCAACGGTCACAATGTGTAAGAAGTGCGGATGAAGGGGGGGATTCTACTCTACACCTACTGTATACTCCTAACAGGATATGATGTAAAAATCACAATCTGAAAATGTCCAAATCAAGCGGCTACATTGAGCTGAGCTATATACTGTATGCTGGGAACTGCTAGGCCTTCAGTGTCAACTGTGCAATAGTAAAAAAAAAAAAAAGAACAGTTAAAGCCAAAGGCTGCTATCTTTTTATGCACCTGGCTCTGCGTTTCAATTAATTTTCCCAGTTAATAACTGTACTAATGCCTTTATTTCATCCTTCTAGCGCTTTTTCTGTTCTGAGCTGAAGTAGATACAATCAATTATCAATCATAACATTTGAATACTTCAAAGGCCAAATCATTCCTTTATAATAGTCTTTATTGAAAAGGACTTGGGGTAAGGAGAAGAGAGGGGTTACACATCAAAATAAGAGAACGTAAAAGCCCAATGGTGATGGTTGGATTTGCATTTCATTAGCTTGTTTTGCGTTTAGCATTGCAAATTCTCACATCTCTGGCAATACAAACACGCTCTCTCAAACCTACTGTAACGATGGCCGTCCACAACATTACAGTATAAGCAATTTAGCATTGCTAATCAGAATGCTGAGGCAAGCACTGAAGGGTTTTATCCTGGCTGCACTCTCAAAAATAACCCAACCTTAACACAGGTACATAAAGGTACATAAATATACATGCACAGACAGAATGCACACACGCGACACATTGCGGCAAAGAGCACATGGCCCTCAACTACAAAAACAGAGAAGGCTAGGGGAGGGGTTCAGCCCCCCAGTTCAGAAATGTGGGGTTTTGGGGTTGCTATAATGCAATCCTCTGTCCCTTTCTCCTGTCAATGTTGGTGTTCAGTAAAGTCAGTCGGTCGACAATGTGCAGGGCTTGGCACTCGAGCAGGTACCCCCTGAAGGCCAAGTAACTGTCTGGTAACTATGCATGTTTCTGATGCCTCCTAAACCTGTACGGGGGATGATCATAGCTCTTCTCCGCCCTCTAATCACTATGGTTGTAGATCTGTGAGGATGCTGGATACACACCCTGCTCCTGCTATGAGGATTCACTTTCTCTGCTCTCATTTCCTCCTCATACTGCGCTGGCATAGCTTGGTGGGGGTCTATCTGGAGGTCACTACTGCTTTTTCTGAAGAATTTATGAAATCTTCCAATATTTTTCCCCTCCTCCACAGGCTGCTTTGCCAAAGCCTCATCATTTAAGTGAACCCTTTGCTTCTCCTTAGGAGCACCATCATCATTCATTGTCGTTTTCCTTCTGAAGATATGGATGAATCTGTTCCAGAATGTGGACCTCTTCACACCCGTCTTAGCTTTCTTCAGCTTGTTCTGCAACTTGGTAATGTAGGCCCTCATCTCTCTCTCTTGCTGGGCCCACAGCTCCTTCTGCTGTTCCAACTCCTGTGTCTTCTGAACTTTCTCGGAGAGGAACCTTTTCTCTGCATTTAGGTCAGAGATAGTGGATAGAAGAATCCTCCTTCTCTTAATGGACTGCATTTTGAACTTCTCTATGTTCTTGACTTTCTCTGAGTGAATGCTTTTCTCCTCCCGCAGGTCAGCGATAGTGGCCTCCATCCTCTGCCTTTCTTGAATCCATAGCCTTCTCTGGTTGTCCATGTTCATCCTACTCTTGTGGAGCTTATCTGATAGGTGACTGTTCTCTTTCTGAAAGGCTGCGACTAATTTCAACAGGCTTGTTTCCAGGACCCACTGACTCCTCCTATTCTCTGTGTAATTTTCAGCACTGAGGAGACAGTTCATCTCGCCTTGCCACTCCAGTTGAGCAGCAGAGAGGGAAGACACCCGCTCAATGATGTCCTTCACTTGCTCCTCTAGGCAGACTGCATTTGAGACAGTGGAATGTCCCGGAAGGTGGGAAATTGTACCCTCCGTTGTCTGCATCTTTTGTAAGGTAAGGTTTAGAAATACAAGTATGTCACTGTTTCACTTCCTCACTTCCTTTGTGTCTATTGTCAGTTTGACAGCCTAACCCTATATAGAGAGAATGTTGGTAGGATGTCACAGGGGCGTGGTCATGACAAGCGGAAGTTTGTTTGTTCCTTGTTCTTTTGAGTGATTTTTGAAAAATAATAATATTCTGAGATTCTGATTTAAAATAATAAATTATATTTATTTATTTATCTCTCACTCTCTTTCTCTCAAACTCACCTATATGCTGGTAGAGTCTTCTCCCCAAATTCCAATGCTTCCTCCCAGCGTCCTAGGTGAATGCAGGCATCCATGGCCATGTCTTGTATTCTCAACTTGTACACGTTTTCATCCGGGATGGCACCACCAACAGAAGCTATAAGAGAACTACAGCCATCCAACACCGCTTGCCAATCTGGAAGGGCACTCAGGATAAAGACGTAAAAATAATTGATAAAAACCTATACACTCTAAGAGCTTAAACATTCCAGGAGCTGACCCTAACATAGACCAGAAAGGGGACTTTAGCATTGCTATCTAGCATTACCACTATCTGTGTCTAGCATTATTAGGTAGAGTAGAGGTACCCATGCTACTATATATTGCCCATAAATCCTCTCACAATCCTGCAATACTCGACTTCATTTCCACAAATAGATTCATGAATTGTAAAGTGGAATGTAACTAACACTACTGAGGTGCTGTGAAATACGTCTAAACTAGTGCCACACACACATTTATCCTGTGGTAGTGTTCTGGACTGTAGTATTCATCTTTAGGGCAGTGACTGAGCTTTAGCAGTGCACAATTAATTTTGCTAGAAAGACAAAGAATATTGACTATGGTATAAGTATAAGAAAAATATTTAAGATAAATGAAAGGTGTGTGTGTGTGTGTGTGTGTGTGTGTGTGTGTGTGTGTGTGTGTGTGTGTGTGTGTGTGTGTGTGTGTG
>JAODLI010059716.1:0-15365 GCA_027575585.1 Percopsis omiscomaycus | reverse complement strand
AGACGTGTACATTTTCTGCTTCAGAGGTGTTATTGCTAGTGTAAAATTGAGGTCATCGGAGTGTGAAATCAAAACAGACAAATTACCACAAATCAGCCTCCTATCAATTTCACATTTTCACCAGAATACCTCCTGAAAGTGCTGAGAGTGAGTTTTCATGAATACACAATAAGGTGATATGTGAACTCCAGTTGGTGTTTTCACATGTTGAAACGCTGCTTATTAGGATGAAATATGTAATTTGCTTGCAATAGTAATCTATCTTTGTTCTGTTCAACCTGCATTGGGTTCCATTATATCTTAATTTGGACTCGTGGACCAACGCAAGATACATTTTACGAGGAAGCTACCAGTCGTTGCCAAGAAATGCTTTGACCATCTTCGAAGATGCATGTTTTTTTCTTGTGCTGCATAGTTGTTAAAGTAGGACACCATCCCTCAGTGATACTGTCACAAGCTGAGCTGCTCCCCACCCAGGGCGATCACCAACCCCTGCTGACAAGCCACGCCCCTCCCCACCAGCAGACAATCACATAGCAATCTAGACAGTTACTTAAGCCTCATTCTCCCTCTAGCCTTTGCCAGATTGTCTTGTGACTTTGCCAAGCTCTCTAGCCGTCACTTTCAAGCCCTATTATTGTATGACTGTTCACGTTATGTTTTTTGCCTCCGTTTTTGACCACGTTTCCGCCTAGCCCCCGTTTGTACTTTTGCCCGCCCTCTGTTGGACTACCTTCTTATCGACTCTACCTGTGCTTCTGGATTACTCTTCAGCATAATAGAGCTTTAATGACTTGTAAAATGCAGTATGAAAAATACAATATGAAAAAGTAACAAACAAAATTCCCCGTTTTAGTCCTGGAGCAGAAGGATTTCATAGCTATAATGAATCGATGGCAGCGTGCAATAAGGTGTGAAAATCCCTGTGAAAAGTATATGAATTTTGTTTTGTTAGGCCTAAATGTGCACAGATGAACACACCATTTGTTTACTTTACCTGAGATAAAGTGGAATCGAGCGAGAGAACCACCACAGCAACAACACAGAAAGATGAGACGTAAGACTTCTTAAGATCTCCTACCCAGCTGCAGCCGCCTTGTGACTGATGACTTTGAAGCAGGTATAGGTTAAACATTTATCACCGTCGCTTTGTGCGCCACACCAAACCCTTTGACTTTACCATTGTCCAAATCTCATTTCATTGCAGAATGCACACACACACAAGAAACACATTCTGTATGTCACAGGCAAAACAATCTTTCATTGGCTTTCACAGCAGTGACACCGGGCGGATAGACGCAATTCTGAGAGTCACTGATCACATAACGGTGCCATATGTCCTCGTTTCAATACCCCAATAGTGTAAACGGGAGCGTGATCAATAAATTAGCCTCAACTATGGCAACCTGGAGCAGAGAGAAGAGTGGTGGTGGAGCTGGAACCCCTACTTGGTTTGATGGTGACGAACAGGAACCTAGCAGAAGGCCGCTCCCCATGTATCCGGTGCCTCTCCCAAAATACAACCAAATACCCACAGTAAGCTGTAAACACCACAGCACTACAGGCAAAGCACAAGGCCTGTGTGAGGGGAGAGCTGTCTGGATGCACATTACAGTGACATGTCCGGTAAGGAGTGATGGATGAGTCCACTGCGGACATGCACAGATTGCTGGGTTAGTGCAAAGCTGCTTTATTTCTTCATCATTCCTAAGCGTCGGACACCTAAGGCTGGCATGCCATTAATAGGGTTTATAAAACACAATCAATCAATCCATCAGCGATAACAGACCTATTTTGTGCGCAGACGGGTGAGAAGGAGAGAGAGGAGGGGTGCAAAATGCAAGGAGATAAATAGTATCAACCACATTAACAAATGGAGGAACGGCCGTTTGTTTCTCCGGTATCGTGAACAGTGACAGATTATTCCAGAGGAAAGTCTTGCGCACTTGTTTTAATTCATGAGTGCTGACACTGGCTTGTAGGTAACAACATTAACTGATGAAATTACTGGCGATGAAAATGCATGTAAATTTAAAAATTAAAGTGTAAAATGTCAAATAGTGTGAAAAATACCTGGTGGGTGGTTGACCCCTTTACCCCCCTCTTATTAATCACAGTACTTATTTCTTTATTTTTAATGCATGCAAGTAGCAGTTCAGGACACAGATAGAAGGCTTTTCTGGTCTAATTTAAAGGTTAGCGTTCACCACAGCTACAGTTTCTAATTTACTAAATATACAGATGCAAAAAAATAGAGAGGTCCTTGTTAATTATGCAGTCTGAAGTGTCATGATTAAGGATTTTCAGCCATTCATTAAAGGCCTGATGCCATTAACGTAGCTTTGGTAATCCACAGTGAAATTACAGTTAACTGGCACGAGCCATATGGTGCCTGCACCTCAAAACCTCCAGTGTTTAATTAATCGTAAATGTTCCCCTTTGCCACGGGGCACAAAGTGCATTTGGGGAAATTCCGATAATAACCGTAGCCTTTTTAGTGCTACTGAGAATTTATGCACATGTGGCGAACCCAAAAAGGCCATTAGACTACTAATAATGTTAATGAGCTGCATATTTTAATAAAATTTAAAGTTTTATAACTCATAGTGCGAGTATGTTCAGCAAAGTGACATTTTATTTATCATTTTAATGGGATTCAACATTGAAATTCATCTTCCTTCCCCATTATTCCAGCATAAGGATTGATAAAGATTGATAATACAGTCAGAACCAATGATAAATGTGTTCTTTAGTCACTAAGTAACATTTTTAAAAGGTGCCCATCTCCAATACTACTTTTATAAGGTTAATACTGTACTTATTGTGTTGTGCCCTGTTATTTATTGTTAGATAAAATGGTGTTTTACAGTTAATGTGAATGCGTAAATACAGCAAACACTGAACTTGAAAACACCAACAGAGTTGGTCCAGGTATGTTGTCCATTACCTATTAATGCTGGGCAATACTGTCTATCAATGAAATATAAATGATATGAGAATACATATACAGTGAATGTCTTCTCTTCATCCACTAGGTCATCACACCTACATTGGTAATAATTTCTCAAATTTTCCTTTTTGTAGTCAAACCAAAATATTGTTTCAACAATGAGGATTTTGATCAAAAATGCTACTGGATTTTGCCATTAGCACCCTGCTCTATGCACAGGTATTATTATTAGCCTGTGATAACGAAGGTAATCTCACAGAACAGGTCAAGTTGGTTTTGGCATGGGACACTGAGGCGACATGCTGGCCAGAGGCTGCTTAGCGTTCCACTGATCAGCTGCCATATGGCAGGCGAGTGTTGATTTAAAATGAAGCCAAGGTGTCATCATCACTGGAACAAGGTCTCGTTCCATTATCCCTTAACCTGAGCCACTGGCCTTTATTAGAACAATGGGTTAGCATGTTGATAGGGGTATGGGTGTAAGCAATGTTACATTTCATAATATAAACAATCGCTTTTAAACTCCTGCAACGTTCGAGGAATGTTTAAATTAGTTATAGAGGCGCTTGATTTACATGGGCCATCAATGGAATATATAGGATTTCTGCGCAAAACAGCATTTGGCATGTTAAAAAGTCTATAACACTGTCTAGTTGGTTCACTGTTTACTATAATGTTACAGAGTGGCTGTGCAAGAAGATCTAGAGCTGCCTGTTTACAAGTAACTGCAGAATTGATTTACAGATCATATTTAAAGCATGGCTAGATCTGACACACGGCTTCCTTTTCGATCATAAATCCCACATGGGCCTGGATACAGACCAAGGAAATTAGGCTTAACCACTGTATTTAAAACGTGTCTTTATGTTTATTTTGATTACTTAAAATCTTCTTTAATCATTTTTTATTTCCTTATTTCTTATTCAAAAACTGCTATATAAATACATATTTGAATTGTGCAATATTATAACATTTCTGTCTCTACCATTGTTTCTTTTACCACCAGCAGTTCTATAGTATATGCAAAGAGAACAAAAATAGGAGAAAGGCCCTTTTTTTATTGTTTGTCACCCCATCAGCCAACAAAACAAAATGTCAGAATAAGTCAGTAAAACCCCTCTGAGGCAAACCTCGATAGTCAATAAAGGTGTGTTTTTTCACGAAGGCCTCCTCACCAGCATTAATAACCTGGTTTGACAAAAGTGACGCAAAGGGAAAGATTCTAGTCAGTTATTAATCACAGTTGAAGATACGTAGGCTTCAATTGGGTCTTTGTTCTCTTCACTAATGGTACAAAGATCAATTGAGACTTCAAAATCAGTGCGTAGCTGCTGACTTTTTTTCATCCCTGTTGAACTGTTTTCACACAGTCAGCAAATGGCTGCAACTAAGATGGATGTAGTTTGTATGCACATCAAGAGCCTTGCGATCCAAATCTTTTGCCCTTTAATTAGCAAACTGCCAAAAACAGTAAAACACAGTTGTTTGATTGGTAAAAAGCCAAAGGCTACTACTGTGATCGTGTCACGTTTACATGATTTGTAATGCCAAACACCTCTCTCTCTCGCTCTCTCTCTCTCTCTCTCGCTCTCTCTCTCTCTCTGTCTCTCTCTCCCTGTGTTTGCAAATCCTACCTTGTACCAGCAAGTTCTGCCTTCTAAATCTTAGGTACTGTATATGCCATCGTCATCATCATAAACATGAATGAAGGAATGATATGTTAATAGGTAATGTATGTTGTAAAATGTATAGCTAAGAAAGCCCTGATGACATGCTGCTGTCCATATTCTAACAGAATGTTGTTTGCTTACGATAACTGATGTATGACCTATGTAGCTTTTGACAATGTACTTATTGTAAATCTCTTTGGATAAAAGTGTCTGCTAAATGCTGTAAATGTAGATTAATGAGAATTAAAACTACAAACAGACAAAAACGTATGTGAAAATACTGTATGCATATGATGCCAGTTGCAATATACATACAGACTACTTTTTACATATTTAAAAAGTAAACACAAAAAGAACTGAGCAAATGGGCCTCAAGTGTTTCTTGTAATTAAATGTGACTTGGCAATTGCAAAAAACAGCATGTAGTGTCATTACCCTACCATTAACGTCTGTAATTACACAACGCAGTCATGGTTCCAATGATCAAAAAAAGTGATGTAAATAAAACAATTTTGTATCCGTTTAAAAAGTTGTAAGGGCCATGGCATCATCAGCTTTTAACTGTATTTGTGAGTAGTAATTAGTAGATTTCAAAATAAGTCAATAGTTATTAAAGGTGGTGTTTTTCAACATTTCAACATTTGTCAAATGTTTAGAGTTTTATGATAAAAATTACCAAAGGAAAATTGTATGCTAATACTTTATTATACCGTATGAAGGCCGTAGCCCATGAAGTCAACATTTGGGGGGAATCAAATCTGCCGGGGGTTCTAAAAAAAGAAAACTAATTTCCTGCCATTACAGCCATCCACTATACTATACAAATAGGTCTGTGCAATAAATGAAAGCTACTACTGTCTGCATAAAGGCCTCGCAAATGGGCTCTTTTTCACAAAAAGTGTTAATGTATATCAAAATATTGAGGGGGACACTTTGAGCATATCTAAATGCATATCAGAATGGATGTGTGTGTACTGTACTATTATAATACTTCTCTTTAGTTGAATACATAATTTATCTCAATGCCCTAAGTGAGCTTTAAGGATTTTTCCTATAGAATTTATTATCACTAATTGGTGTCTATATAAATGGCAAAAAATTCTGTTCTGCAAAAAGTTCAGTTGTCTCGGTGTCAGAAATGTTCGGATTAATAGAGAACCTCAGCTGGATGCTGTGACTTTGACAGCACTGTAAAAGTCACCTGCTGCTAGCTACTGTACCTAGCATAACCAGAATTGACAGTTACAAGTTGCAATGAAACTTGAAAAATCAGGGCAATTCTTTGTGAGAACATGAATTGGATATTCCAACAAAGTAGTACATTTTCCTGTCTATTCTGTCTTTAAAACAATACACAGTCTCTCCTCCCCATTTCCTTTCATTCAATGAGATTGACTAGTGGTTCTCAAACTGTGATACGCGTACCACAGGTGGGTCAAAACCAGGCATAGGTGGGTAAAAACCATTTAAATTTGTCTAACTTAATTTTGGTCTTTCACGTTGTCACGTTAATGACGAGTGCCTCTGTAAAAAAAACTTGACCATCAGCCTGAAAACTAACTTGCTGAGCCTGATTGCTACAACGTTAACTCAAAACGGATTAATAAAAAGCCCTTAAATCATGTCGGAAAACAAAGAGCACAGAAAAGAAAGTATTGCGGAGAGGAGAATGGTGTTATAGACAGGTCTAAGCACAGAGGTTGAAACTGTATCAATGGAGCTACAAGTGGCAGCATACGATTTTTGATATCCAAGTTAAGGCAGGTGATGTTTTATATTTCCCTTTGGAGAGGTTTCTGTCACAATCTGACCCGTGGTGATGGTGTCACAGACAACGTCGTCAAGCAGTTCTGTGACTATATTCCGGGAAAATAGACATACTTTGTTGAAGTTTTCAGTACAAAGATATGGAAGAAATCTGGTGCTTATGGACAACGTTGTGAATTTCTTCTTCTCTTTATGAGTATCTGTGCATGTCCGAAAAAGGCTTCTCCTCTCTTGCGGCCATGAAGACCAAATGCAGAAAGAAGATGAATGCAGAGCCAGACCTGCGATTGAAGCTAACCTTGACTGACCCAGACAAATCATTTTGAGTCATGTGAAATGAAGTTTCTTTCCACTGGGGGCATCTGAGCATCTTTATTGCTAAGGTGTCTTGTGGTGTCTTTCTGATTGTCTTGTTTGCAGAGTGCCTTCTGGTCTTTACAAAAAAAGTTCCAAATTTACAAATAGAAATCCAGATGAGACTTGAATGTCATGTATTAAATAGAGGGTCAACTGGGTGGGCTACCTAACAACATAGATATGATTGGTAGGAAATAAGTACATTTTGGATGACTTGTAATGTATTGCTTTATATGTATTAATTTTTTTAATTTATATAAATAAAAAAGCAACAGGTGCACATCTTGCTAAACAAATGGATTGAGGGCTCTGGGTCATGCTCAGCCACGATTATCTCCCATAAGCCCCATCGGCTATGTCTCTAAGGCCGGTGTCTCCTGCTCTCTGTGTACAAATCCGCAAAGTGGGCGATCCAAAGAGGATTTACGCTGTACTTTAGGTTAATCTTTTCACAGGTAGGTGGAAGATAAAGGCTAATCATTATTAGGGACTGACCAATGAGAGCCGAGGTTTCCTACAAGGTCATACATCAACAGGTTTCCAAGTCATGTCTCTTTTATTCACATTGTAAGACTTCAGCATTATGTTCATGTTCAGCTTTAGGTCTCGGTGCACTCCAATATTCAATATTAGATTTCACTTGGCTTTGATAATTATATGTTACATGCTTAACGATTAATTTAAAAAAACAAGTGTTGAGGTAGTCATTACACTCGGAGAGATATTAGCTGGCAGCTGATGAGGGAACTATTTAGGGGAACAGGAAGAATTGTCACAATCACAATCAATTGTAATTTGAGCCTATATCTGCTATTATCTTCTTGCAAAATGCAAGACAGTACACACACACTTTGTACTATTTAGAAGAAAATATATTTCTTTATAATTTGCAATGAAAAATAAAATAAAACATATGTTACGTTTCTTCTGAGGCTACAAATTAGTATGTGAATTGTCATCTACACATTTCAGTTCAGTGTACTGTCTGTCCAAATATCTTTCCCATGTGAAATTTGTTTTGCAGCCAAGAGAAGAGCAACAGGGGGATTTCCATTGAATTTGATTAATAAAAAAGTACCCGGTACAATAACAAATTATATCTTGTTTTCATTGCACAAAAAAGACCGGCATACACAAATTCAATATGTCTGCCTCCTATAAACAAATTATACAAATTTGAGGGCTAATAGCTCATTTTCAGTGTCATTTACTTTGCCCGCTTTTAGCCTTCACCTTTGTCCTGAGGGCAGACTTTGAAGCTCTGTATGAAGAGAACATCTGGAGCTTTCCGGCGGACCTGCTCATGAAAGATATGAGACATGGCAACGACGGTGCTGACCCCCAAAGACCCTGCCAGTCTTAATGAAAAACTCTAGAACGTGAAAGGACCCGTTAAATATACGGCATTTTCAAATAAGTCAAACTGTACCAAAACTCTTTACCTTGAAAAGAGTTTTGAATACACACATTTTTCTTTTCTTTTTCAATAAACGGCAAATTGAGGCTCATCTAAATAGGAATATTGAGGTTCATTACCCTCTGACATATCACACTGCAGTCTGTGTGTGTGTGTGTTTGAGTGTATGCGTTCATACTCACTTGCGAACACAGCAAGTGTGTGCTTAAGTGTGTGGAACTCCAATGTGTGTGAATCTAGCACCTGACAATTCCACCGGAGACGACAGAGAAATAGATTCCCGTTGCAGGTGCGCCCGCTGGAAGGAAACTGGGACGGTAGTCAAGCCTGCAGAGATCACAGTGTCCGCCACAGGCCTGCGAGCAGGGGTAAGGCGGGGGAGAGGTGGGGTGGTAAGCGCTGAGAGTTTGATCCTCGCCACGGTCACAGCCAGAGATCTGAAATGAGATTAAATGTGGAACACTGAGTAGACTTCTTACACCAGACCCTTTGTTCCCTCCCATTATTCCCTCCCAGATCATACAATAGGCTGGAACAGAAAAAAAACTTTGAGATGTTTGTTCTCTCCATCTAATGGAGCAGCGAGGTCAGGTGTATAAGTGAAGCTCATTTGTTCACAGTTTGATAAAAGGTTATGAAAGGTCTCTGAGGTCCCTTCACTGCTTCATAATAGCAAAGTTGAAGACGGCAACTTTTAGCAACAAAGAACACTAGCTAAAAGGCAGTACAGTACACTACCCAATTGTGTAAAGCCTGGTTTCTGCCAAGAAGATGTTGGCCGACACAGCAGGGGGGCCAGCAAGTTTGATTGGTCCTGCCGTGGTCGCTTCACTGTGGTGATCGATGAATGACACGTGCTGGCTAGTGTCACTAGTGTCACTCATTGTTTCAAACCAAAACAACACTGGTTTCAACCACATAAGGGAGTGTCCCAACTGTTTCCCAAAACCATATTTTTAACTATGGATATAACTACGTTGGTAATGGTACGATGGTACGAACCATCGTACCATTTCTATTTCACTAACTGCATTGTAGCCTTAATAGTTAAAATGCCTTCTATTTTGTTCTTCTACAAAAAGTGCATAGTATTTGTATAATTATTGTTGTTTTGTTGTTGCTACAATACAATACAATATGAATAACCTATATAAAATAAATGTATACTTTAATATCAATAATATAAATATTTAGGCATAATATGACAATGTTTGTGAGTTTTTGCAAGCTTCCCGCTGTGAAAGTCAGACCGAACACATCTGGAACTAGTTTAGTTTAGTCCAGTTTGAACTATGTTGGTTAAAACTAACATGGTTCAAACCACTGTGGTACCAACAAGGTATGACAGTTTTGGGAAACCGTCATACTTCAGACATTGGTTAGTTTGACGATGCATCGTACAATGAAAGTTCAATGCTAGCTTCGGTTGTACGGGAAATGCACCCCAGCCACACAAGAAGACTGCTGTGTGTTTTTTTGCACATGGTAATGGTTAGCACCATTCTTAGGAGATGAGGCCAGAAACTCTGGTTACATTACAAAGTTGAAAACATGCTCACACAGACAATATTTAACAAAGTCAAGCCAACTCCTTATGTTAAGCTGTGGTTGTAATGTGGTTATATTTCCCTGACTTGTGAATATCTGTGTGTAATGCACATTACTCAAGGCATATCAAAACAAACAGAACCTTTGAACAGCAGAAACGCAGAAATTTGCAAGAACTCCGACTGAAGCTAATGTATGGGTATTTAGGAGCGCATTTTCACTGACGATCATGTTCTTGTGCTTTTTGCTTTCTTTTACTGTTTTACAATTTAGGTCATTTAGCAATCACTTAGCAGGTAGGGGTTAGGTGTCTTGCCCAAGGAGGCATACACCAAATGCCGAACAGCAGCAGAATGAATATTGCACGCGTACTTCCAGCCTGCAGTTTCCACCAGATGTCTTGTGTATTTCCCCAATGTATTTATGTAAAGAAGAAAATAGCCCAGATGCCAAAACTATACATTGATAGTTTTCGTGCACCTCCTGTCCCGTTATGGTCAGGGTTGGGTTATAAGTTAGGTATACAATCATTGAGAATGTTTAAAGATTTAATTAGGTTGAGGTTAGGATAAGAGATAGCTTTAGGCTTATTAATGTAGGTCGAAAATGGCTAAGAAAATGCGATGTGTCCATATACAGTAGGTGCTCCACACCAAATCAATGTAGTCATTGTCATAGTCGTATGACATTGTTGACCAATTGTAGGGTGTTGTCGGTGTATTCGGAGGGTGTAGGAACTTTTCACTCGGGGATGAGTGAAAAGTCTTCAAGTTTTCAAGTTTTGAATGAGTGACATTGTAATTTTTGCAAAAGTTGCCAAAAGTGTTATAATTGCACACTTTTACATGACTACAATTCTGCTCTCTCCCCCTCTCTCTATGGCTGTATGTGGGCGTATTTGACATATAGCCTACGCATCACATCAACACTTCTTAACCATGTGAACGTGACACCATGTTTTCCTCTCGCAGTGTCTAACTCAAGCATTCAATCCTTTGATGTCTGTTGAATGTCTCCTCGTCCATTGTCCTCTCATTTCCCTGTGATCTCTTGCAGGCCTACTTTGCAGTGATTCTTATGCTTTTGCCTTTGTGCATGTTGTTGTGCATCTACAATAACAACTCCTCCTTTTGTTCAAGTCACCTTTTATTTTAATATTTTCATTTTTGTTTACCCTTTCCTGTTATTCTACTTCATACAAAGGCTGTATATAATATTCTGTCTTTCATTTAGGTAATTATTTCCTTTTCTTTTTCACACATGGTCTTATTGTATTTGACTAAATTACATGAGCTAGCAGGTGTTTAAGGCAAGTCTCCAATATAGTATACTTTATCTTGCTATGCCTTTATCAAACGTATTCTTACTCACTGAATAATATATTATACCTTGAATGTTAAATATTTATCATTTTATATATATAGTATATATATATAGTGCGAGTTTGAATCCAGCCCTTAATTGGTTGATGATTTTGATTTCCATTGACCGTCATTTTGTTCTCAACCAATTACATAATGTAGAATGATTTTGATCTTTAATATATTTCGTTCATCAAGACCCGATGTGTAATTTCAGTGTTACCTTGATTCTTTTTTACAGTGTAGAGTTTCATAAATTGCAGCCATTCTCATCCTGTGTATTGTACCTCCAATCTACCCTCCCCCACTTCCATTTTTCTCAGTCAGTTCTACTTCGGTGCCCCTGCCATCCGAATTCTGGTCCATGTGGTAGGTCAAAAAGTAGATCAACAGGCTGGCAGTTCCTTCACTGTATTACCAGTGCATTTTTAGTGAGCATGTTCAATAATCTATACTATATTATGTTCTGCCATGTCTCGTTCTGTTCTATTTATAGTTGGTAGTATATTCAGCTAGCCTTAAAAGCAAAGGGCATGTTTTGCTTTCTCTGCTTTTATACTTACACTACACACTGTCGCTTATACTACATACTGTCGCAGACATGCATGAATAAAGTAAAACCAGGCATTTAAGATAGCTGTTTCACATAAATGAAAATGCCATGTCTCGGCAGATCACATCAAATCTTCAACAGAACAAATGATGATGTAAACTATTGTATCAGATTTATCCAAATAATTGGCTACCAAAATATGCACAAAGAGATGAATACAAAATACATATTTTGTGTACAGTATATTCATGTATGTAATTTTGTATGTATTTATTTAAACTTTTGTAATACTATTTGTTGGAGCCATTTCATTGGCAACCAGCGTGTGACGCTGGTGGTGGAAAAAGGTTCATTTACATGTGGCCTAATTGGTTCAGCTGTGTTGCGCACAGCAAGGTCACAGTTTTTTGACTTAATGTTGGCGCACAGTTGCTAATATGTTTGGTCGGTAATTAACGCGTGGTTAACGTGGTTACGGGTAATCAAACTTGGAAATGAAGTATTATTTTATTAGATTATTTTTGTTTACTTAAAATAAACGGATTGTCATATCCATGGATAAAAGTGAACTCGTGGACAGCAAGTTATTCATGGTAATTTTCTATTACAAAATACAAACATCTACTCCGATGCCACGCGTTAATTACCGACCAAACATATTAACAACTGTGCGCCAACACTATTGATATTTGCAGCAATGTGTATGCAGCACAGTGGTAAGTTTTCAATATTGTATAGCAAATGTGTGCATTGTTCATTTAATATTTTATATGCATGCAATGCATATTATCTGGAGAATACTATGAAAATTCTTCAGTAGCTTTTCCCTATTGGCATGAACCTACAGTATGCTTTTCATTAGCACGTCAGAGAGGACCCATGGGGCCTTTTTCCGCCTGTGGTGAGCCGTGCTTGGCCAGGCAGAGCTGGGCTGGCCCCTGGAGATCCTAGCCCTCCATATTTTGCGTCAGCAAGGCCCCGCCGGGCATTGCATTGGCCTCTGGTGAGAGGTACCGGCCTATTGGGGGAGCTGGGCTGGCCACAAAAGATAACTTGCATGACTCATTTAATGGCATCTGTTTTTGTGCAGTTTTGCAAGAAAAAGCTTTAGTACAGCCTCTCCACAAACACAAAGTGTTAAAGAACTTGTATCCCCTTTACAAGACATCTCTCCTTCCCTTGGTCCTGCTATCAGAGCCAATAAATCCCACATTTTGACCCTGTGATGTGTGCACAGCTTGTTGGCATTGGACAGACGGTCGAGGTGGCAAAAATCCAATCTCTGACGCTTTCTAGCAAAGGCGTGTCTCACCGCAAGCCTCTAATTTACGTAGGAGAGATTCATTTGTCATCATTGAACCAATGGCAGGCTTCTAAGTAGCAGTCAAATACAAGAGTTGACTGGGAGAGGACATACAACTAATAAATAGCATCCTAACTAGACATGTTCTTGATGTCACGGAAGTGATTATACCAGTTAATGTGGCTGATTAGACTTGTTCTCAGCATTATAACTTCAACTAACTTCAAGTTGTTTAATTAGCCAAATACTGTAAACTCAAGGGTGTCCTTTTAAAAGTTGTGTGAATTAAAGTATTGCCCTGTTTACAGACTAAACAGGAAAAAGGTTACACCTCATCGATAGCACTTCCACTCACCAGTATTCCAAATGTACCTATGTTGCATGCATTAAAAAGTTTATAGTTTAAATAATTGTTGGAGCTCTTTTAAAAGCAGTCAATTTATAAATAAATAAATAATAGTAAAACTAAATTTGATATCTGCTTGTTTCTAGTTTGTAGTCTAGTTTATTTGGACCAGTAATGTATTGCTAAATCTGCTAATAGGGAAATACAATGCCAGGCAGTCTTCTAGGGCTACATGAGCACTTTGATTGTTTGAAAACTATCATATTCAGACACTTTTAAAAACATTCTCACTTAGCCTTTGCTTGGTTGAATATAGAGATAAAATGTGGTTGAGCTCTCCTTCACGTGCCTCTTCCCAGAGTGTTTACGTTTCAGATTGGTAGAGGATAAAGTACACCTCCTTTACGATCTACTTAGCTGTATTTTTCCTGGTGTTTGCTACAGCTGTCCCTCCATATGTTGAGTTATAATGGCTCCCTGCTGTTTCACCCGACCTCTGTATCTGTTCAACACTTCACACCTGACTGGCAAATCAAACCCCCTGGATTACTTCTTCTCAGACCCCTGCTGTCTGGAAATGGTTCACTGAGCATGATAGCTGTTGATCGTGGCATATACTCTCACGCTCTCAACACCGGAGACAAGGACTTGTGCATGCATGAGTACCCAGAGAGAACAAAGTACACTGTGCACTGGGACATTTTATCATCCATTTTGTCCATGTGCTTCCCTCTAGGGAGGTAACATGTGAAAACACTCCGCATTCCTGCCTACATTAAGTAGCCTACAGCATGTGTGTTTCTGATTTATGCATGCTTAGGTTGTGAATGGAACATGACTGTTGTGGCTCCCCATCACATAGTTAACACAGACCCTAATGGGAATGTGTGCGGTTACACTTTACAATATATATCAGTAAAGTTTCTCTCAGTCCAGTTCTTCTAAGTGCTAAGATATCTTCTAGCAACCACGTGCAGAAAAGTTATTTGGCTTTTTAAAGTTCAAAGTTTCTCAAGCAGTTAGCATGCTGTCCACACACTGGACTTGAAGTGGTTCCTTCACGATGGAGGAAAACAGCAATAATGAGTCTGAGATGAAACGTTAGATTAAGGTAGAGGTGTAGTAGACATTCACTCCTCTGATAATTCCAGTTTAATCTGAGCTCTGCAGGTGTTGGCAGAATGAAGGTGAGCCAAGCTCCACCACCAAGATTTACTCTCTGCAACCTGGTGTTATCGCGTCCCAAGCAAACCATGCGTGCACACGCACACACACACACACACACACACACACACACACACACACACACACACACATATACACACTGTGTGATAAGTAGGTAAATTACACTGCCCAGCACAAGAGTTTGTCATGATAAGGTTGCCCTATACTGAAGGATTGTCCTCCAAATAGTTTGTACGAATGGAGTGAGAATTATCTATAAAAATATGATTAATGTGGCATCTTTTACATCCTATAATGCTTTCACAGAAAACAGAGTGGGGTGTGGTCTGTTTTGCTCTGTCAAGACGTTTTAAAACGGCAATCTTTAGTTCCAGTTTAACATTATAAAGTCTTTAAATTAATGAATCCATTCCTGACAAACCAACAAAAAAAACACACGCGACTTGCACATGAACCACATGAGAAGTTCATGTGTTTTGTTTTATAGGTGCCTACAAGGCTTCAGGCAAGACACAGAACAAGCTCTATTATTCAGGAATTATTGTTTGTATTGCCTACAGTCCCTATCATGAAATCAATTACAATTTGTGCTGGAGAATATATTTTTTATTGCCATTGTTTATGTTAGCTTTAACTTTATTTTCTGTGTAAGTGTTACCCAGTTTGTTTACATCTACTGTATGTGTAGGCCCCTGAGACTTATATATGTTCTGTGTTTAATATCACAGATTTGGCCATACTGTCACTTTTGGCGCACAATTTAATTCGCCACAGCACTAGAGGATTATCTTGCTATTGTCCAGAGTTTATGTACTCAGACTCAGTGCTTTTAAGAACAGATAGCCATCTGTCTCTGTCTACAAAGTTAACTTTTTTCCCTGTATATTCCCAAAAATCAGCAGTTCCTC
>JAODLI010059706.1:0-15365 GCA_027575585.1 Percopsis omiscomaycus | reverse complement strand
TTCCTGTGGTGGTGGATAAAAGGCAATTCCAAACTCCAGCTCTCCTTTGGCAGATGACTCGACAGCAGCATGCGGAAGAACCAAAACAACAAGGTATAAAACATTAAACTAATTATAATCAAATGAATACTATATTAACCAATATGCGTGCACTCAGATTGGAAATAATAGCATCATTTGTGAAAAGAATAAACATACTTAAAGAAAAGGTGTTTGTGGTTATTCATAGTAACAACTTTACCACTTTAATTGTTGGCGGTCGATAGGGCCGTCACAATGCTTGTTATAAACCATAACTCCAGTTTCTCACTGCTGCCGACGGCGGCATACTTCCTCTCTGACCAGCAGCGATGCGATGCGTACAAATGCACAAATATTGATTTTAGTACTCAAATACTGGCACACCAAATGGTTAACTGCACACTTCTAACATAGGCCTACACCTAGCATGCTTGCTTATATTAAACATAAATGTTTAGATTCCAATATAATAAAAGCCAATTTCTCAGTTTATATTGTCCAATGCAAGATGAATTATTCATGTCTTAAAAAAATAATTTGGCTCCACTACTACCTAAAAAAATATTACTCCACTAGGTTTTTCAGGAAACTATACTGGCGTATCCGGGTCTACATATTGTATGAGTGTTGTATTTCAACTCTAATCAAAACTCCTATTATCTTACCGCGCAGTTTTCACAAGAAAGCTTCAATCATTGATAAATGTCTCCTTGCTCGACAGAGCTGAAGAAACAAACTTTGTGAAATAAACTTAGCCAATAGATGTCAGTCAAGCAGTGCATTGTTCATCAATACTTTTCACACAGTTCGGTTTTCACAAATTTAGGTTTCAGTGGAGCAGACTAAGTGAGCGAAGTAACGCAAGCCTTTCCGGGGTGTGTGTGTGTAATTGAGGAGGACAGGAGGAACTGGGGATGGCAGACGTCAAGGATCTTGGAATCTTAGAAATAAAACCAGCGCAAGGCACTTCAAGATGAGCTTACTATTTTGAGTAAGGGTGTCAGAAAAAGTGCTCAAAAAGGTTATTCTGACGGAGATTTAAAACTAGTGCCAAAGCCGCGCACAGTAGCTCTTGTGTGTAGTTGTGTGTAGTTCTACAGTATGAAAAGCAATGTAGCGCAAATAAAGAGCATTGTGCATTCACTAACATCCAGTCACACAGTTAAAAGAACTATTCACGCATTAAGAAACCATGTCCTTCCTTTTAATCTTACTTCAAGAGATTGCTCTGGTTGTCCAAGGCCAACTACGGAACATCAGTCATATGTAGTCATATGTCAAGTCAAGAATTTTTAGAGCTATTATGTAAGACTCATTGCCATTATCTTTGCAACAATAAGAACAGGAATTATTATGTACAACCTAACCACCTTTCATTTTATATAGACGATCTTGCATATCAAGTAATCTTCCTCCAAAATAACATTCTGGTTCCAATCGTAAGGCTCATGGCTATTTGGGCTGTTGCGTAATTTGATTGATATGATTTTAAATTGCATATGTACTGTTTTAAACATATATGCACCTATTGAGTATTGGGAAGAAAGTAAAATCAATCTAATAAAGATAAGTTACAATTGTTTTGAGAGCATTGCTTTTTAATGTAATGTGAACTTATTTTCCACACATTTAAATAAAATCCCTATTTAAGAGTACAATGCATGAGCCATGCTGCAATGCACACAGGTGCACACTTCACAAAAAGGAACTCAATTCAGTCAGAGCCTTGAATGCATCAATACTTCATGTAAAGCTTCGACTGGATTGGGTCATTTTTTGTGCAGCCTAGGTGTTTCTTTATTCCTGCAAACCTGCAAAATGCTACGAATTTTAAGACTTTTCAAGAGCACAATCAGTTCACACTCCAGAGTGCTTTCGGGCGATTATGGAGGTGTTTTACTTGTTAGGTACTAGGATAATATTTCACACATATATTAATACAAATTTTGAAGCTAGAGCTTTATGAATTGGATTTAAAAGGATGTTCCATGTGTACAATATCTGGACTGGAAGTATTTGTTATAGAACAGTGAGTGTCAGTAATAAAATGAAACTTTGATGAACAACAACACCATTCGTTTTAAAACTAATCAGTGATCCTCTTCTCTGTCCATCCCTTGACCCCCCTCCCAAAGAGAGAAGGCGTCACGCCCTCCGTCCCTGCCCCGTCTTCCTAGCCTGAGGTCTTCCACTTTTTGTTTAACGTTTTGCACTGCCTGATTTGTGTATGTTCCAGGCTGGACAAGAGGTAATTGTCAAATAATCAATTTACTGCATCATAAAACAGCATCATTAAGCAAAAATTTTAAGAAATGGTTAATGAATAAACTTATTTTTGGTCGGGGCCGGGGTTCTACAATCCTCTGACAGGGTGGGCAGGCAGAGATGTTAGCTGAGCAACTTATCTCCATTCATTTACAGTAGTTTGTGGAACAATAACAATGGTGCTAAGCCCCAGCCCCCTTTCCAATAGTTCCTTGTGTTCGGTGTATGATTTGTGTTGCATAAGTTCCATAATTGTTTTTGTACTAATGTTGGCCTTATTAGTTTCAGTGTGTCAGGGTACAGTAAATGTCTTATTGCTTTTACAGTAACTGTGTTATTGTTAGGACACCATTACACCATTACCCGCCTTGAATTACGTACTTTATATTGCCACAATTCAATACTTTGGAAACACATTATTGTTAGAGTTTGCATAATTTAAATGTAGATTTCCTGTTTAGATTCTAACAGCGAATGAAGCCTTCTTATTTTTGATAGGGTGGGCAAGGCTTAATCCAGGGTAGGAAATGCCCCCCCTGTTGCTCCTTCCATGCTTGTTTGTTTCCCGTTCTTTTTAATGTTTTACGCTTCCGGAAAGTAGGCATAATGGGCACAAAATGTCTGTGCACTTGACGATTTTAACGGTGGGACAGCCCTAAACCCTCATGGATGTAGCGGGAATGTGTCAATGAGTGTGTGAGTGTGGACATTAGGATTGGCTGTCTGTGTGTGCTTAATTGCAGGAGTGGGATCAGGTGTGTTGGAGTGGACAGCTGCGGCCGATCACCATCAGTCTCCTCGGCTATTTATACCCGGCTCCCCACTTCACCAGATCGTGGACTAAGCTACCCAGTTAGTATAGTTCTTGCTTCTAGGAATAATATTAGTCAGGACTGTGTTTCTAAAGCCATCTCCTTCTGCCCGCAGCTGTCTCTCTTCCCCCGCTCTACGTACCACTGCCTCGCCCCCACTGCCTCCATCGGCACCGGACCTACCTCGCTCCCGCCGGCTTCCCGGACCCTCTTTTTCACTTCCCCTTGCCCTCCAAGTCCCAGCCTTGGCTCACCTCGACCCCCGGGACTTCCCTTTCCACCTGTCTATTCCCTAATAAAACCCTTAGACTCAACTGCTTACCTTTGTGCTGTGTCCAGCTACTGGGTTCGAATCTCCGCCCTTTGCAGGAGGCCTCTTTAGTTGAGACCAAGAGCATATGTCTCATTTTCAGGGTGATTGCTGTAAATGTTTTTAAATGTTAATATTTAATACATGATGTATTATTTCATTGGGGCAACACAATAGAATGCATGTATGTTCGGATGTTGTTGACCAAACTACTTAATGTTTGGAGCCATTGTGCAGCCATAGCTGCTCTACTGGACATTTTCCGATGTTTACACACTATTGACTCTCTCTCTCTTTGGTACGCCCGCTGCTCCAGCCTGCTCTCTCTAGCCGTGTCACCGCTTCCCCCGTGTTTGTGTGTGTGTGTGTCTGTGTTTTCGGAGTGCGACAGCAGCAACACTTCTATTGACATGCTTCCGCCTCTGACACATCGCTAGTTCGCTGACTCAACTACCTCGTTAGTCTCGTTCCCACGCTCTTTGCTAAACCACTCCTCTGCTTGATTTACCTGTTGCTGATACCCTGTCTCCGTCTCCCCACAGTCTGTTCCCGTTTCCCCGTCAGCGGTCACTTACCTGCTTCCTCGTCGCCTCGCTGGGACTACCGCTCTCGGTACCAACTGCCCATGGATCTCTCTTCCTGCTGCCCCCCTCCCCCGCAGCCTTCACCCTGTGTTTATATATAAACCCTTTTCGTTTAATCCTTCGTCCTTCGTGCTGTATCCGCAGCTGGGTCGTGCCTCCGCGCCTTTACGCTATTTCCAGTCTATTTTCTCTTTCAAGTTCAAGATCTTTATTTGTCATATGTGCAGTTGCTACACAATGAAATCCTTAGCTAGTTTACCGCCGAATGGTGCAGACACACTTAAAAATAGATAATGAATAATATATATAATTTTTTTTATAAAAATAGTATGGAAAAAAATAAAAACACAATATAATCATACACACACAGAGCAGTACACACGTACATAAACTATGCATCAAATATACACATTTGGTGTAAAGTGGCTGATGTTTGTAGTGGAGGTACAGGTGGGAGAGGTATTCAGCAGTGGTTGATGTTGACGTTCTCCTCATGTCCACAACCATCTCTTTCCTTTTGCTAAAGAACAGTGCGAGATTGTTGGCTTCACTCCATGTGACCGGGTCTGACACCTCCTTCCTGCAGGCTAGTGAGATGGCGTCGACTATGGATCTATTGTTCTGATAGGCAAACTGTAATGGATCGATAGTTGCTGGGATAATACTCAGTATGGGATTTCTGACCAGTTTCTCAAAACACTTTCTGAGTAGGCCTACCGGAGTGAGAGCCACTGGTCTGTAATCAGGATATTGTTGATTTCTTGGGAACATGGATGATTGTAGTGGTTTTGAAGCAGGATGGAACTGTGGCCAGGGCGAGGGAAAGGCTAAAAATGTCAGTAGCAACGTTCATCAGCTCTGAAGCACACAGCCTAAGGACCCGTCCGGAGATGTTATCCGGCCTCGCCACTTTGCGTGTGTTTATTTTGCTCTGCCACTTATACACCTGTGTACCTGGTCATCCTTAACAGATGCCACTACAGTTTTTTTTTCCAGGAGTATGCGTTCTGAGCTTCAAACCGTACTCCTCTGCAAGACATTCTTCTTGTAGAATCATTTGTTTTATAGTGGTTATCCAGTCTTTGCCTGTACTATCTATTTGCATCCTTTGTTTTTCCGGACCTTGTACCTTGCTTTTTTGTAAGCAGCAGGGTCCCCACATTGCACGAAGACTGGGCTGGATCTAAGCATTAATCCATGGCTTCTGATTAGGATAGATGTGGATGGTCTTCTGCGGAACAATATTGTTTGTGCATGTGCTGATATAGGCTGAGGCAGACACCTCAATGTTGACTGTGGAGTCCTCAGGTGTTGCTGCAGTTTTAAAAACATCCCAGTCAGTGCATGCAAAGCAGTTCCAAAGCTTAGCATGCATGAGTAACAGGTAATCAAGCATTCCAAACTTCTTTGAGTCTTCTCTGTTTGAGGTTAATGTGGGATTGGTCCTCTTTACAATTGGAGGTTTTGTTTTGACCATTTATACACTTTCATTACTTGTATTTTTAGCATGTATTGTAGCCAGGTTACATTACAAAGCAAAGTTGTTGAAGAAATCCATTTACTTACATAAGGTAGATAAATCCATCTCCATCTGCAATGCCTTCACACTACTTCTAGACTGGAAAGCTAACTTGTAAATATTTTCCTCTCCTTAGGCTAACACTGAAATAAAGTTCAGACATGCTGCTGTGTTGATTCAGTCTTCTCTCCGAGGGACAGTGGGAATAATCCCTCCCCTTACACAGAACTGAAAGTACCAACTTTAGCCTGCAATATCAAAACTCTGCTAAGCTAATGTTGCATGTAATGTAACACATCCCCTGCCAATCATCTGCATAATAGGGAAACACAGAAGAAGATGCCTCCTTGATTTAATTTCTACTTAGATTGGCCACCAATAATTTAGGCCTACAGAGACTGCACAAATGTATCAGACACGTTTTACATCAAAAGAAGCAAACATTTTATCTTGCGATTTAAATTGCAACCATTATCAAAAAATAACACCTATTGGGACCTCCTCGGGCATAATAGAATATATTTAATTTTATTACAGAGGTATCTGACTGAAGTGGGGTTTGTACTGTATATTGTACTACTTACAAACTTCAATTACAATTAGGTCATTTAGCAGATGCTTTTATCCTAAGCAACTTACAGTTAGATGATGCTATTACATGGAGCAGATAGAGGTTAGGCATTTTGCTCAAGAATGCTTACAGGTAGGCCAACTCTGGGGCTCAAACCCATCACCTAGACCACTAGACTATCCTGCAGCCTAACTTCATTTGTATATCACTTTTCTGAAGCAAGAACAGCAAAGCTACCACAGGAGGGAAGACAAAAAGCTCTACCAAAGCAGCATAGTAAATATCGCAGAAAGACAATAGATCCACAAAAATGGATGATGTAGTGGTACTGACCCAGCATTATCCCATTATCATACACATCAACCACAGTAGCCGGTGCACCTGCACAACAAATTGCTTTTTGTAGCTACTTGTTCACCCTTGTCATCAACTTTCTTTTGACTAACCAATGCAAAATATCACTTACCGAATACTTTGTTAATGAATTCCATTCTCCGCTTGAAGATTCTCTGAACAAGCACGCCAGGCCAAACAGCAGTCAGCAAGTTCTTTGCAGTTAGCAAGTATTTGACACACGTTTCACGCAAACGTGTCACACAAACGTGTCACACAAACGTGTCACACAACGTGAGTTTCCAATGTGGTTATAAGAAAATATCTCTATTGTCTTAAAAGGATGTCCTTAGAAATAAACAAATAAATTGCACATCAATATTCCTCGGTGATATCCACTGTAACACATTTGTTTAGCTCAGTTTGCCAACAGTGTTGCCAACTAACAACAGGGGAAGTTGCTACAGGTAGGTTGATTTGTTGCTGTTGATGATTGCGTGATGATGTCATTACGTAGAATACACAATGATGTTAAATTGACTGGCCACCTCGGTGAAAAATATGATTTGAAATTTGTTAGTTTAGATTTGTTTGTTTATTATCACATATTTTTATTTGTAATGTAATATAAACACATTTTTTATGATCAGATATTTTTCATTGCATTCATTGCATTATTGAACAATTACACATTACACTGAATAATTACAATAAATGTATTTTCTTATAAACTAGTAAAACTAAACAATCAGATTTTTTGTTTTGTTTTAAGCAGTTTATTGGTAGTTCAACAATTATTGCTAAAAGGTATCATATATGCTATCTTATTGAATAATTGCAGCTACTTAACTCAAATATGATGTGTGCGCTAGGCACCTCTCTCCAGCTCGCTGTTGCTGGGCTGGCTAGCTGCTCAATGGTTTCCTCCAGATATTGGCACTGTTCTCGTTCATACTGCAGTGCACACTGCCACCATCAGCTGTGTGTCTCAGCTGTGTGTCTAGAGGGAAAAGGCATTTTAGCATTTGAGTCACTTTTCAAAAGTTGCTCAAAGTTCCAAATAAAGGTTAAAAGTTGCTACATTTGTTGCTAGGTGCTTTTTGGAGAAAAAAAGTTGCTAGGGTATGTTTGAAAAGTTGTTAAATAAACAAAAATTGCAAAATTGGCATCACTGCCACTTACCACAACATTCAACATTTGATTGGATAAAATTGTTGTTCTATATAGCCTGTATGGAATTTCCTGCTTCATATCTCAGTATGATAGTGTACATTAACATTAACGGATCTAGCTGTTATTTGTTAATTGTTTCAATGTTTATATTTAATGTCATAATGATCAATCTCAAAATGAAGTGTGTTTTACCCCATGCTCTTTATACAGTATAGGCTACAGAGTAATGCAGAGCCAAGTAGAGGCTGAAAACTGTAAGACGATATGAAGACAGACAAAGAAGCTTAGATTTGAAGTCTTCAAAGAGTCACACACACCAACAAAATGCTGAGTGTTTCTTTTCCATAGAAGCATTTATAATCCTCACAGCGTTGCCTCTGCTTCAAACAGGTATATCAAATCCGACAGAGTCAGTACACATTTCCTTCTGAAATGTATCAAATGCCTGCCTTTTTAATTGAAGAGCTTTTGTTAATTGGCATTTTTCTTGACAGTCTTAACCATTGACTGTCCAGAAAACCATTGAAAAAATATTTTCTCATGACATATAATGTTCAGCATAAATGCAACGCCGTCAAATATAATCAGCCATATTCGGTGTCTTGCAAATAGTTGACATAAAGACATGTAACAAATAAATAAAAATAAGCCATTCCCGGTATCACATCTCAAGAAAAAACAATAAGAAATATTCCACTTGAAACTGTAAAAGCAATTTAACACTCAGTTGTGAGTGACATTTTACAAACACACATAAAATAGGCACCCTGCCTAAATTAAAGCACAAACAAAACAAAACCTTTTGAAACCCACTACGTTCATGCTAGCATTTAATGATAAACAGCTCATCTTTTTTTACAGTTTCAAGCATAACTGCCAGAAACCTTCATATCAGCTGCGTGCATGATGTGTTTTTCATACAGGTAACCCTACCAAGAACACTCCTTGAAGCCTCACTTTGCCAGCCACAGCTTCTCATTAGAGACGCCTACTCCTCTCTCAGACACACATATACGCACACTAAGGGAGAGAGACTAGCACAATTAATATAATTATTACCATATTCAGACCATTACCATATTCTTATAACATAATGATATGTTATTGTAAAAAAGATCTGTATACAGACAACATGCAATTATACTATAGGGCATTGCTATATGCACATATGGCTGTGCAGCTATGCATACGATTCTGTGTGTGTATGTATGGATGCACCCCCAGTAGCTCTACATATAGAGACACCAAAAACATACACACTGCTATCCTTGCCCTACCACTATCCCTGTTGTGGTTCACCACTCCCTTGGTGTTTACACTGCCGGAACCCAATTATGCCTCACTGGCAAATTAGCCACCATTAACAGGGCACCAGCATGTATCCCATCAGCTAGTTTTCACAAAAGTACTGATTAGCATAGCTAATGGACACTAATGCACCACACAGACAATTCTCTCACCTCTACGCGGCATGTCGAAGAGCAAAACAGCTCTTGTGATGCCGCAAAACTAATCTGGAGTAGAACCACAGGAGACATGCAGGCCTTGAAGAACTAGGCCCTATTTTGTCTGTTAACATGAGGAATTAATTGTGTACACACCACGGTGCTTCAAACATACATCATAATGTTATAAAAGTCTGAATCAATATAACACACTTACAGTGACTTAGTATGTTTAGTAACGTTACAGTACTGTTGATATGCATCATGTCCTGGATTCTTCTTGACTCTTGTACATGCAATGGTGTTTTACACACAAATGACATTTAATGCTGTTTGTTTTGCACGAGACACCCTGATTTTGATACTTTAAAAGAAACAATGAGAAGTTTTCCACTATTTACAGATCAATGC
This sequence comes from Percopsis omiscomaycus, assembly GCA_027575585.1. Taxonomy (NCBI): domain Eukaryota; kingdom Metazoa; phylum Chordata; class Actinopteri; order Percopsiformes; family Percopsidae; genus Percopsis; species Percopsis omiscomaycus. The sequence goes on along the minus strand of JAODLI010059706.1, from coordinate 5,921 downwards.
CCTCGTTTTTGTGATGCATCTACAGTATAGTATAGTCAATGTAAAATTAGATAATCTGTGATAAAGTTGGCAGGTTCATTATAATGACACCAAATACTTCCCACCAAGATGTTTTCCTCACAAATGATGAATCGATTCATGGCATAGAAACTTTAGTCTCAGTTATTGATAGATTTCAGCTACATCTATCAACTATTCTCTTCAATACAAACACACACCACTGGGAAACTGCTGCACTATACAAAAACACCTTGTAGTGCCTTTAAACCTCATTATGCATGCTATAGCAAAAATATGTAGCTGGGCATATACAGTAGCTTGCTATAGCTTTGTCTGCACATGGTGTCTTTTCTTTCCACTAGAAGAACTCAGTCTGTGAAAACAGTAAGGTATGAGTCACAACCTGTCAATTATCCTCTGTGCATTTAGGTTATGCAACAGGTTCACTGAAATTATTTATTTCCAGTGTTGACAGGAGGTTGTTCATCTTGGTTAATAGGTGTCTTTTCTGTTTTTTTCCTTTGCTTCCTTTGCTCGTTTCTTCATCCTCTTTTATCTTATATTTTTCATTCGTTCTTCCTTTCTCCCCTTCTCTCTCTCTCACACACAAACTCACAGACAACACAATGAGTGCTCGCCCTCTATAGACCGGGTGCCATCACAACGAATGTCAATGCATTATCAAAGGTTCAGATTAATGTGTTTTCAGGCCGTCAGCATGTCCTAAGATCCCTCAGATGGACAGGTAGTGACAGGTAGTAGCAGCCGTCTGACATGGGTTTATCTCTGGGTCAACAAGGCTTGTTCTGAAACTGCATCTGCTCTTGCACACCGTAATCCAAAGGGCCTGTTTGTGCAGTTTCCATGGTAGCTTGTGTGGAGCTACTTCTTAATGATGTCAACTACTCCAACTTTCAAGCTAAACTTCAGCTTAGCTTTTTTTTCTATTTTACTGTCAGGAGTGACAGTGATTTCCCTCAGCCAAGTCAGCCCTCATTACATTGCCATGTCGGTGGTAAAATGCTGGTGACAGCACAGAGAATCCCAGGCCAAACAGTCTCGAGATGTTACTATTCTGTATTCTCATTTCCATACGTGATTTTGAACACAGACAATGCAAAACCTTGGAGAAATCCTGACAACACACTGTGTAGATTAGTCACAGAGTGGTTATAGAAGGATTTTTCCATGATGTATATAACCGATAAATATAATATAGAATAATCAACACTTTCTGTTTCTCTTCCTTGTCTTCTCTTTCCATTATTAATCTGTCTGTCCATCACTCCGTCATACTACTGTGGTCCTGCTTGTCCAGATTTACACTGAGGTTTGTGCTATAATCAGCAATTCGTTTCATAAATGTGCAGTGCAGTATACTGGACTACCACTGGGGGTAGTCACATGCTGAAGTTAGCCATCCTGCATGCTTTGTAATTAATTCCGCAATAGCCTGTTCCGAAATTGCCATTATATAAATCATGATATAAATCTCTGTACCCAGCCAAACCTTTGAAGGGTAATTTTTCAGTTGCGGGGACAACATGTTTACCATACACTAGTTTCTACATTAGAATATAATGGATGAAATGTCACATTTTTTTGTGGTGTGATGATCCGACACTGTACTGTAACACTGTAAAAAATAAATACTGAAGCATTACTTTAAAAAAGCTTTAGAAAAAAGCTTTAAAAAAAACTGAATTTAGAGATGCACAAGACCATTGTATTGTGTTTTTTGTGTTGCATTATTATTCTTTAAATAATGCAATTCACATTTTACTTTGGTTTTATCTTTGAATTGTGTGATGCTTTTACACTTTAATAATGCTATAGTGTAATAATCCTTTTATCCAGCAATGTTCCAAAGCTGCTTAGAAAAAAAGGCCCTAAACTGTAATTATGTGAGGGCAAGAAATTCTTACTTATTTGTCGAGCTTTCTCCCACATTGCACACAAGACTTTTATATTCATGACAGCCAGAAGTCGGATAGAGTACAGGAACTTCTCTATGTGACATTGATGTATGTGTGAACCGGGGGTGCTTTCACAGTGCATGCTGAGACACAAAATGACCTAAGTAATTGTAGTGTGGGTTTTAGTTGAATTATGGCACATATAGCTCCTTATCCTTCCCTCAGCTTTGGCAGTTATCTGCAGAGGTGTTAAGATATCATCACAGACCAACACATTCAAACGAAATGATTTCATACCACACAAACATATGCATTAATAGTTGCCCTTTTGCCACAAGCTCGCTCTCAATGTGTTTGTGGACCTCAATAGAAAGCATGTGGAGGTCTGTGGTGAAAAGCATTACTTTCATTTCATCATGAAGAAATGATGTGTCATTGCGTCTCTCCACAAGTATTTGCTGTTCCCCTTCGGGGGCTTTGCTGAGAAACAGACTAATCAATATCTGCCTTTATTCCCCTTCCCTCCGAGTAGATTTTGAGACAAGTTTAGGCTAAGGTGGGATGGAACAGGGATGGAACAAAGTCACTTAAAAGCAATTTCAACTTTGCCTGAGGTTCCAAACTGTCTGACAACGCCACTCACTGAAAGAGATATTCGGCAAAAAAAGAGAGTAAATACCTGTGGACCTTCACGGGTTTAGCAATCATAACACAATATTCTATTGAAGCCCCATGCTGATTGAGTGAGCATGAAATGTTGCCTTCCTGTGAATTTCTTTGTGTTATTGTGGCCTGATTCGAAACTCAAACACACTATGCAAGTTATTTTGTTTGAGAATGAGGTCAGTCCCATGGTGTGTTGAATGTGCCTTTGGCACATGTGGTGCTGTAGGTTACTCAAGATTGAAAAGTCCGCCTGCAAGTGTGTCTGAAATAACCTACCCACAATGCTAAGTGGGAATTAAAAGATTTTTGTATATCGAATTAAATCTATCTATCTATCCATCTATACAACACATTTCTGTCTATCAAATTGACAGCCAGGAGTGTACCTCTTTTCTGCAACCCAACAGGATCCACCTCACAACTACATAATCCCGCCACAATGTTGGCGTTGGCTTGCTTCCCTTAGAGGTTACACTTGGACCTGCTGCTAAGTGCTGGAATGATTTCCTGACCCTCCTGAACCCCATAGCGATCAGCTAGATCAGGATGTTGTGTGGTTTCAGTGTTCTCTTCCATGCCATGAGTGTCTCAAATGATTGTTGAGACCGCTTCACTGTATCCAATTTTGGTATTATCTACCTTATCGCTGAGCTAAATTTTGAGCTTACTTTGGTGGTGAGCTATCCTTGAGGCCCGTGATTTAATTTATTGGGCCTAATGTTTTCAGGAATCACCTCTGATGCTCCCATTCCAAGTGGGTGGTTCCACAATTACTCCTGGCCCCTGTGGAAATGAAAAGAATGCTTACACAAAGCACATATTTCTTTCGGAGGAGCACATTTGACTGGAAATGAACCCTGTGGACTGTGGAGAAATGTATCGTATTAAATAATTTGATTGCTGGCCAAGAAATGTTGAATGGAATTTTGTCTCTTCAAAGAGCTGATAAGGGTGAGAGTGAAATTATTTGTGTATGTGTGTGTGTGTGTGTGTGTGTTGTATGCATGCTTACAGTATGTGTGCAAATATGTTCTTGTGTGTACCTATGTGTATGTACATGAACTAAAGGAATAAAGCATTTTGTTTGTTGTTTTGTTTATTTAATTTTTTATTTAACTCTATTTTCCTCAGTCCTAAGTGGGTCACTGTGTTTATTCTGATGCCCATGTGTCAGAGAAGCATGAAGGGATGACCCAGTCTTAATGACTCCAGACAATGTCTGCATTCACAGTGGAATTACCTGCTGTTTAGCCCAGGACCGCTAATTAAATTTGGAATCCAATTATTGGAATGGTAATGAAATTTCCAAATGGGGAAACTCGTAATCTGCTCATTGAGGTGTTTAATTACAAGTGGGTCTGTGCTTTGCAGATACGTTACACCACTGGATTTGTTGGACAGACGAAAACGTGCATGTGTGGGCGTGTGTTTGTGTGTGTGTGTGTGTGTGTGTGTGTGTGTGTAAAAAAAATAGAAATAAGAGCAGGTTACTGAATGAATACGAAAAATTATGTGTGTGCGCACGCGGATGCAATAAGCGTACAAAGTTGTAATCCATATAAAATTGAAACTATTGTAATGACATTTGCATGCCTCAGGTGACTGCACCTTTATAGGAAATGGAAAGTTCAATTGAAATAGTAAATTGTATATCTAATATGAAAGCTGAGTAAGCTGTTTGGCATCCACCAAAATATGAGTACTTCAAAACACAGTGGCTGCTTCAGTCTGTCTGGGCATGCACAGAGTAGACCCAGCTTGATTGACATCAGAAGCGAAACCGTTTTGTTGTACACGTCAGGGTAGGATGACTGGCAGCCTATTTGTGATTGGTTAGTTAGAGTATGCAGCTTGCTGACCTCAGCAAACTTCCAGCATGGCAACAGACCTCAGCCTGGTACAGACAAAGACACTAATATTTGAATGAATACATTCTGAATGGTGAAATGTGAATACATTAACAATTACAGTGTTTCAAATTACAGACATGGACCCCATTGTCAAGTGGAGTGAGGTATTGAGTGATAAAACCAGGAAATGACGGAAATTAGTCATTTGTCAAACGTACGAGGGAGCAGGTAGAGAGAGGTGGTGCGAGGGAGGAGAAATAGAGATGAGGAGTTGCTTGTTTGAGCTACGTAGGTGCGGGGGAAGGCGGTGATGAGCTCGAGGTGGAGATCAAACCGGGGTCGGAACCAAATCATTTGTTCCCTTCACTGAATGTTTTTGTTTCTTGGCCCTGTTAAGAACTCCTTCCTTTGATCGGATCCTCAAAGCTTGTCAGAGAGAAATTCACCTCGTATGTCAGACTATTATGGAAGGGCTGCAGGGCCCTGCCTCATGTTGCTCTGCTGAATAGGAATAAGGAAACTTTCTGACTTCTTCCTAAAGCTGAGCCGTCAAATTTCTTTCCACTAAACTTTTATCCATAAGAGACCTGAAGATAAGCAACCACAGGAATCAAACATATACAAAGGTAGAATAAAGGTAGAAAGACAAATAGAAATTCCTCTCTGAAAAGATCTGTGTGAAACAAGTCAAATTTGTCATCATTCCTGGATTGTAACCAATTGTCTATGACATACACTCCCACTCGCAGTCACACAGCGAATCAAGTTAGGACATGTTACTGTAATAAAAAAAACTGTACAAAATGACAGTTTTGATTGAAATGTCCTTGACATTAGGCAAATCAAAAAGATGGAAGATGTTTCAGATGGAACCAGTGGTGACACAGGGAAACAGCAAAACTAATATCTGAGCTATAGTCTGGGACAGTCTGTCTACAATATAAAACATACAAACAATTTGTCTATCCACAGCGCTGTAAATATTTGACTCACTTATCGACTGTGTAATACGAGGAGAGGGAGTTGGGTTTCATAAGCTGGAGAACGGCTTTATTTATCTGATCTCTGATTAAAGTGGTAAATGACATTCGCCCAAACACTGACTGAAAATAACAGTCCTACAGTAATTCTTTGAGATTTAAGTGCGACATGTGACGCAGTTTATCATGCTATATTATTTGATAGACTAGAGCACTGGGTCAGACTTTCTGATTCGGTCCTTCGCTGCAGGATCGGGACTTCTTTGTCTCCATTTCAAACTTTGTCTCCCAGAAAATTAACATGACGTGTGGAGACCACTGTTCTCATGGTGACAGAAGCCCTGCACACTATCCAGATCTGACATAGAAAAGCTTATATATGCTTTTATATCTAGACTACATTATTGTAATGGGCGTTGTAGCCTACTCCACATAAGATCCACAACTATGTTGTCAGTGGTGTACAAAGACCTTATATAATAAACCATAATATTGTTATTACCTTTGAA
>JAODLI010059695.1:0-15367 GCA_027575585.1 Percopsis omiscomaycus | reverse complement strand
CTGTCGATATCCCTGTCGATATCCCTGTCGATATCCCTGTCGATATCCCTGTCGATATCCCTGTCGATATCCCTGTCCTCGTCTCGTGTAAGTTTTGTTTTTGGACTCTCCTGTTTAGTTTTTGCCCTGGCCCTTTTGCCTGTTGGCTTTTGTTTTGGTTTTTTCCCTGTTTGAGTTTTTGTTATTAAATACCCTGTACTTCACTGCCTGCTTGTCTGCCTGGTCTGTCTGCATTTGGGTCACACCAACACAAACCCTGACACATAACAAACAAAAGCCTTCACAACCGAAGACCACAATTAAGCCATGGGAACAACAAAACAGTAGCCCCACGTTTCAGGGAAATATAGCAAAGCAAGCAAATACCCAGAAGAACTTAAAAAAAAAAAAACAAATGAGAGTAAAGTGTTCAGTTCAAAGTAAGATGTGTATCTGGCAAAGCAGACAGATAACTGTTGGGTGGGGGTGGGGCTTAAGGATTTTCTATCCATCACACTGAGGCGAGATTACTGTTAATTTTCTGCACAAAACATTATGATGAAACACATTTTTTATTCCATGATAAGGCCTTATCGCTTTGATTGTATGATTAAAGGAGTTCGTATTAATTTTTCTGAGGCGGCTGTTTTCAATTAAGTCTATTCTTTTTTGCCTTTATGATTCACTAAAATATTACTGTTACAGGCTTTGAAATATGTTTCAATAGACCAACTTTTTTGTGTGAAGGACCTTCAATGCATTATATTCTCTGTAATTGAAAGGCATATTCTAAAATTGTCAGAAGTTTCAAGTAAGGATGTTTTATATATATATACTGTATATATATATATATATATATAGATGGACATCATATACAGGTGCATCATAACAATTTTGAATATTGTGGAAAAGTTACACATAAAGTGAAATATTTCAAGCCTTTTTTTGTTTTAATCTGGATGATTACTTTTTATAGCTCACTGAAATCAAAAACCCAGCATCTCAAAATATTAGAATAAATAATTTATAATAGAGAAATGTTGACCTGAGAAGAGCTCTAATCAATCGCTAATTAAGTAAAAACACCTGAAACGTCTTACCTGGGCTAAGGAGAAAAAGACTTTGGACCACTTTGCTCAGTCCTCTTTTTAGATAAAAGTCAATTTTGCATTTCATTTGGAAATCAAGGTCCCAGAATCTGGAGGAAGAGTGGAGAGGCACAGAATCCAAGTTGCTTGAAGTCCAGTGTGAAGTTTCAACAGACAGTGATGATTTGGGGTGCCATGTGATCTGCTGGTTTTGGTCTACTGTGTTTTATCAAGTCCAGAGTCAATGCAACCATCTGCTAGGAGATTTTAGACTTCATGCTTCCATCTGCTGATAAGCTTTATGGAGATGCTGATTTCCTTTTCCAGCAGGACTTGGCACCTGACCACAGTGCCAAAACTACTGGTTTGCTGACCATGTTATTACTGCGCTTGACTGCTCAGCCAATTCGCCTGACCTGAACCCCATAGAGAATCTATGGGGTATTGTCAAGAGGAAAACGAGTGACACCAGACCCAACAGCACAGACAAGCTGAAAGCCGCTATCAAAGCAACCTGGGCTTCCATAAAACCTCAGCAGTGCCACAGGCTGATTGCCTCCATGCCACGCCGCCTTGATGCAGTAATTCATACAAAAGGAGCTCCGAGTACTGAGTGCATAAATGTACATACTTTTCAGAAGGTTGACATTTCTGTATTACAAATTAGCTGTAATCATCAAGATTAAAACAAAAAAAAATGCTTGAAATATTTCACTTGATGTGTAATGAATCTATAATATATGAAAGAAATTACAGAAAAAAAAACGTTTCCACGATACAATGGAATAAAAAGAGTTGATTAAAATCCACTGCATGTAAAGAGAAAAAGAGAGCGAGAGAGGAGGGCAATGATAAATATAATGGACAAGCGACAAGGGCATTGGGGTTTTTCACACACTGCTTGGGCAGCTGTTGTGGACCTCTGATATGAGGTCAGGGATGATAGCAGGAGATAACCAAATTAGCAAACCTAATGTAGATGACACTAATCAATGATTGAGACTTCCATAATGCCAGGATTCTGTGGTAACCGTTAATGACAGTCATTTTGATCGGTGGCTCATTAATTTGAAAGTCTCCTGTCCCTCATGGGAGCTACAGAATTTTATACAGAATGTATTTCTGTTGAACATGTCTGTGCATGCAGTTGTGACATAACCTCAACCAAAAGGAAATTTTTAACGAGGGTAAAGACGGGTCTTTTTTTTTTTCTGTGATGACAAATAGGAGCCTGAAGGAAAAGATACTCTTCTGCATTTTTCGTCACCTTCAACTCAAGAAGGTGAAAAAAACTATGTGACATTTAGCTATGGCAGCGTTTGCTCTTTATCTGTGTTAGTTCATCACCCTTGTCTCCCTAGGATCTGCTGGTCCGTGAGCAATGTTACACAAATGCAATGTTACACAATCACCAACCACTTGTTTCTGTGAAATAGTTGTGACTTCTTTCAAGAGAATTTTTCCTCCGAAGCATGCGATGTGGTTTGGCTCTTGGATCCATTGAGGTAAGAAAGGACAGTGACCAAGATTTCTGACAAAAGGATATCTAATCCTTTATCATAAACCGCTGTCATAAACCCTGTTCCTAAGCCAGTGCGTTATTTACATCTGTTATTTAACCTAGATAAGTTAGTACAATAGCAGTAGTTCATTATAGGATAAGTAAAAATGTCGTCTCCATCTCTTGCCCTCTCTCTCTTTTAAAATTTTTTTACATTACGTTGTTGCATGTTATATCATTACAATTATTACAATGCTCTGTGTTGTAATAATTTAGGAAGGTCTTGTTGCATATGACATATATGTACTCTGTATACGTACCCTACTACAAATATGGCACTTCTGGGGCCCCTGCTCCCAGGCCCATCTCATAGTTTCAAATACAAACATCTGGGTGTTCTTACCCGATGATGTAGACAAGGACCCCCAGCTGGACCAGTCGGCACACCACGCCCACCTTCTTGTTCCGGACCAGGACCTGACGCGGGGTCTCGTACTCGAAGAAGAAGTCGGCCAAGGCGTTGGCGATTTGGCTCTTCATCGTGTGTCTGCCGGCCAATGTACAGGAAGGCCCCTCCACGCCGCTGCTATACATGCGCTGCTATACTGTGTCACCTTGGCTTCCCCTCTCTCCTTGTATGGCAGAGTTCCCACTCCTCCTTCTGCCATGAGAAGCAGCTGACACACTTCAGTAGTAGTCCTCAAGTTGGATGTCCTCCCTCCCACCCTTCCTGCCTCTCCCTCCCACACTCTCTCTCGCTCTCCTACACACACACACACACAGTCACTTTCTCCACCCACCTCCCATATACAAAAAAGTCAACAATTCTCTCTCTCGCGCGCGCTCTCTCTCTCTTGCTCTCTCTCCATTCATAGATTCAATTGGTAGTTTTTGGAAATCGGTCCCAACATACAGAATTCCCAGTTCGTTCACAGCTGTCACACACAAGTGGTGAGCGTCCTTTTGCTTTTCTGTGTAGTCTTTATTGTTGCTTCCCCTGAGCTGACATGCTCTTCCTGTATGCAGCACCGAGATACAGACCCCACAAGCTTAACACAAACATCACACATACCACAGCGGAATGTCTTAGCCTACTCTCATGTCAGCCAGTGCAGACACTAAGCCTTCTTACACATTATCATTAATTTGTGTGGGAGTTGAAAGGGAAATTGTTTATCTTTGCACAAGTATTCAACACCCTCTCCCCCGTTTGGAGCAGGGTATTTCCACATGTGGTGAAAACACACAAAATACCTACCTGAGAATTAGTGATAAGCAGAGGTCAAAGATGTGCCTGAATCTGGAGCCACATTAATCTTTATTGGAGGCTTTACATGAGTACTTACTGGTCTAAAGAGATTATATGGAGTTTCTTATTTAGAACATCTGTCTTCAAGACATTCAGACTAGATTTCTCACAGCTTGGAAATGCCTGAAATGTTTGCTAGATATTAAACATAACAGAAGCAATGAGGAGGGGGGGCTTCCATTAAATATTCTTTCACACTCATGAGACCTTTTAGACCTTTAATCATGAAGAACCGGGAATTGGACTAATGACTATTTGTGTCAAACTTGGCGTTATCAAGTGCAACCCTTCACCATAGCCATTGAGTAAAGTGATGAACATTCAGTATATGATGTCATGTTGGGCTTGTGTCCTATATTCCCCTCCAGCAGAAATCACTGCTTTCTCGATTGTCATGATTTTATTTTAAATTGGTAAATAAAATCCATTCCAAAATGTATTTGGACTTACATCTGAGTTTAATATCTATGTAAACCAAATAGAACACATTTGGTAAAACTGACGTGCTCAACTATGCACCTCTATTCAACAACAAAAATGTGCAATTACAAAGGCTTTTATTTAAATGTACAATTACTGCATTTAGTAAACACTCTTTAATCCAAGGCAATTTACAATAAGGAGGCTACATTTGTCAATAGATAGATTAATAGGTCAAACACCATCACCGTAGGTAAAGACATTCGGTTAGAATAGTGACATCATGTGCTCTGTGATTGTATTAAATTTGACACTTTGAATAGCAGTGTTGCATGCCAAGTTCAAACTAACTTGCTGTATAAAGGCCATGCTTAGCCCCCGTCCATGAGTTGTAGACCTACTGGGTCAAGGGCTAAAACCTTCAAGTGCAGATGTAGTGGTTTAAAAGTAGGCATTCTAAATTTAACAATCTGATAAGCGTACCACCTTCCTTTATCTACGTGAGTGATGTATTTTGAAAATACAGTAGGTCTATAGTAACAGCTAGGGGTGTAGCACAAAACTCTGGGCACTATACATAAGCATTCTCTGTGGGCCCCCTTTTCCCTCTTGATCCATATCTCTCTGGCATATTTTGGCTTTTTTGAGGGCCCTCCCCCCATTGGGGCCCTGGGTAATCAGTTCCACTTTGCCCCCACTACAACGCCCCTGGTAACAGCGGAACGACAACGCTTATGCAGCCTACCACCCACACAATAGTAAGATTTTGAGTGAGTGAGTGAGTTTAGTCAAGTGAGTGATGTTTTCGAATTACATGGTCACGCTGGTAAGGCTTTAAGGATTGGGCTCAGATGATCAGATTCAATTTCGCTCTTTAAAATTAACTTGTCCACTTTTAAACCAGGTCACAACAACTGAATTTAAGTGCTTTCTCTGCAGCGAGAAATTTTTACATAAATTCATTTTAATGCTTCTAATCTACAGTATCCAAAGTTGGAATTGCAGTGTCTGACTAATTAGGTATAATTTACAGCAATGGTTCAAACAGTGAAAATGTTTATGCTGCACTCTAGTGGTTTAAGTGTAGCTGAAGTGAAAAAACATATAGGCTACCCCAAATAAAAGTTTTCTTCTTTTCCCCGTAAAAATAAAAATGGGAGGTGTTGACATTTTTCAACGTGTGCTGTAGCATATCAAACGGTATCACTGTATTGGTGCAGTAGTTATTGAGTTATTTCTGTTGACAACAACAATAATAATAATAATACATATGCCTAATAAAATGTTCACAGGGTTCATCCTTTACAGAACCTTCAAATAATTTTTTACCATTGACATTATGATAAATTCCTATGTCAATGGTTTTACCTCTGATTTGCTGAAAAGGGCCCTGTCAATCTCATGGTTAAGCTTTCGTATGACGTCACATATATGCGCCGAAATTTACCACGTGTGAAAAAAAACTGCATAGGTAAACAACCGTAGTGGTGCAAGTCAGTGCCGATTGAAGACTTTTTTTTTTTTTTCAATACACAGAACAAGAAGCGTAGAATTTACGTTTACGTTTACATTTTTCTAGACCATGCCCCACAATCCCGATCCTCCTCCGGCTAAAAAATTCAAGCCGGGGTCTTCTTTCTTTCGTCTGGATAAGAATAAACCTGGAATGCTGCTGCCAAGAAATAGGAATGCTTCTACTCCGATAGATATCCAGAGGAAACATCTTCCCATTTACCAGGCGAAATCTCAGCTTTTGAATCAACTTAGACAGCTTCAAAATGCCGTCTTGATAGGTAACGATAAAGACAACGGTTCAAAATCTCTATCTAAAGCGACCAGATAGTGCCTTATTGTTGGCCATTACCGTACCGTAACTGCAATGTAACAATGTAACAGCATTGTAACAGATTGAATTTAATCCAACAAGTTTATTATTACAGATAATTATATTTTAACATATTTGTTCATTTTGTAGTGTGGGTTGGCAACCAAATGTATAAGCCAAAAAGTGTACAGCAGAGGGGGACTGCTTACTGTCATGTATAGCGTAGTTACATTTTGTAGGACTTTGTAAAAACCTGGTCTGTTATGTATGGAAAAGTGCCATTTTGCACATTTAAACTATGAAACTAGACCTATGCTGACAGCGCTAGAAGCAGCTTTGCTCACCTTTCTTGTGTCAGAGCAGTCCCAAATAGACCTTTTTATCATTTGCTTTTTATCAGGTGAGACTGGCTCTGGAAAGACCACTCAGGTTCCTCAGTACCTGTATGAGGCTGGCATCGGGAGACAGGGCATTGTTGCGATCACCCAACCTCGTCGAGTAGCTGCCATCTCACTAGCATGCAGGGTAGCAGAGGAGAAGAGGACTCCACTTGGCAAGCTGGTATGTAACGCCCCCTTGGGACCGCCAGGTGGTGAGGATGGGCGGATCATGAAAATGTTTTTCCCTTACCTTTACCTCAGACCATGAGTGTATAACTGAACAAGGAATTCTCCTCAGGTTGGCTATACGGTGCGTTTCGAGGACGTTACTTCCTCTGAGACCAAGTTGAAGTTCATGACAGATGGCATGCTCTTGCGCGAGGCTATTGGAGATCCCTTACTCCTCCGCTATACAGTGGTGATCTTGGATGAGGCCCATGAACGCACAGTGCATACTGATGTGCTCTTTGGTGTGGTGAAAACTGCTCAACGCAGGCGCAGAGATCAAAACAAAATCCCCCTGAAGGTAGGAGAACATTGACTTGAACAATATGTATTTTCCCCACAAAACGGTGTGTTTATTTAAGCCTTTCTTGCTCCAAAATAATTTAAATGTTTTCATTTTCATCTCAATAACCTCTACAGGTCATCGTGATGTCAGCCACCATGGATGTGGACTTGTTTTCAGAGTATTTCAACAAGTCCCCCGTGCTTTATCTGGAGGGCAGGCAGCACCCCATTCAGATCTACTACACCAAGCAGCCCCAGTCGGACTATCTCCAGGCTGCACTGGTCACCGTGTTCCAGATCCACCAGGTGGGCTTAGCATTGGCGCCCACTATGTACACATCGCGTTACACATTGTAACACAAGAGAAACAAACAACCGAACTTACAAAGTAGCAAACTTATTTGTTTCATAGTTTCACGGCGATGTCTCTACGCTCTCTACACTTCTTTTGTTTGTTTGTCACATGTGATGTTAATTCATGTTCTTTTTATCGATGTGCAGGAGGCCCCGCCATCCCATGATATCTTAGTCTTCATGACGGGCCAAGAGGAGATTGAGGCTCTGGCCAGGACGTGTCGGGATATTGCCAAGCACCTGCCTGACAGCTGTAGTCCCATGATAGTTATCCCCTTGTATGCCTCACTGCCCCCCACACAGCAGCTCAGGGTCTTCCAGCCCGCTCCCAAGGTAAGACATTGTGTATTGTAGCCCCGTAAGTTAGCATGTAACACAGTGTGAACCTACTACTAACTCCCTTTTTGGTTGAAGTAGCTATCTGCAATTTTCTAGTTTATTACCTGTTTGTGGCAAATAAAAATAGGAACTACATTGTCTAGTTTACTGAATCGTTGACCGGTAAACTATACAGGTTTCCCTGTATTGTTTAAAGTAAAGTGGGAGTGAGTTTTGTCAGTAGCAATGCACTTTCTCTAATGTTCAAGCCCATTAAGACCCTGGTGAATTGGGTGATCAGGGCTTTCAGGATATTTGATCTCTACCTTTTTTATAAGACATTTTCCTGAACAGAAAGAGTTTTTATTTAGTTTGGTTCTTTTTATTTACTTCTTGTCTAATAACACATTACAGGTAGTCTCCCTAACAATTGAAGGGGGGAGTTTCCCTTTTATTGCTGCTCTACCTAACAATTTTGAATCTGTTGACACTTTTGGTATTGTTGTCTAGTTGCGTTGACCCTAACCCTTCTCTTGTTTCTCTTTTCCCAGGGCTATAGGAAGGTGATCCTCTCAACCAACATTGCTGAGACGTCGGTCACAATCTCGGGGATCAAATACGTCATAGACACGGGGATGGTGAAAGCCAAACACTTCAATCCCGGTTAGATTATAAATTTTGAAAATTTTGACCACACATTACCACTGAGGATAGAAAAGACAATTCTTGTAAATTATAGGGTGATTATAAAAGATTACTGTCTTTTTATTTATTTATAAAGCCATTTAATTGTATACATTGTGGATCTCTTCCCCAGACAGTGGTCTGGAGGTGCTGGCTGTACAGCGAGTTTCCAAAGCCCAGGCATGGCAGCGGGCAGGTAGGGCCGGCAGAGAGGACTCTGGCTTCTGCTACCGTCTCTACACCGAGGACGAATTTGAAAGCCTCATCCCTATGACCGTGCCTGAGATCCAGAGGTGCGCGTCACTTCCTCCTTTACGCACCAACACAAGTTTCTGCTGGCAAGCAGGAATCTGCTTCCTCGGAAGGCTGACTGATTCAGGTCAGCATGATCAAGGGGCCTTCCCTCTCTCTTCTGTTTTTTCTGCAGGTGTAATTTAGCCGGCGTGATGCTGCACCTCATGGCTCTGGGGATACCAGATGTGATGAATTTCGACTTCATGTCCAAGCCTTCCCCTGGTAAGTGGACATCCATCATACATGGCTGTGAACCATTTTTATCAGCTAGCACAGAGGCGTATGCCGTTGATATCGTTTTTCTGATGGCTGCTGTTCATTTCAGAGGCTATTCGTTGTGCGCTGGACCAGTTAGAGCTGCTGGGAGCTGTGGAGAAGAAGGAGGATCAGGTCTCTCTTACTGGCCTGGGCAAAAAGATGGCCAGCTTCCCTCTGGAGCCCAGATATGCTAAGGTAATGTGCTGGAAATGGGGGGGGGGGGGGGGGCAATAAGAAAAAATGGGGGGGGAATTTCATGGTTTTATTAAATCACTAACAATTTGGAACACTAAAGAAAAGAACACTAAATAACATGGTCTGTTAAATCCGTGGAATCCGTTGTTTTCAAATGAAAAAGGGCGATCCAGTGCCAGGAAAGCCCTGAATGCCTTGATAATCGCTTGAGCACGGTCCCAGTTAGCTTGTTAGACATTGGAAAGAGTTAAACTATGGTAAGCTGATGAAGCAAGACTTTAACGCCCAGGCGGCTTTGGAAACGCTACAGAACTTGGAATGGAACGAGTCTGGTGTGGGTTCAGACGCCGAGGTAGACGGTGACCGAAGAACCCGACGAGCACCGCGCTGGCAGGCGGCCAGCGCACTACACGCTTAACAGCAGTATGTGATGTAGCCAGAAGCGACACATGCAAGCAGGCGAGGTAGAATGAAGAAATTGAAGAAAATCTAATGTTTCGGTGTTCCCCGAACTCTTTAACACGACCTCGGCAGGAAAAGTAATGCATGGCGAAATGTCAGCAGTCCGGAGCTTCGCTCTCTTGAATTCTCCTTTTTCCAAAGCTGCAGTTTTGGAGATACTCCTACCCAGTCATCTAGACATTGTCTCCAACCCTCGCAAACCAACTGACATTAGACCGTGGACGTTTGTATGGCGGCTTCGGTCTCGGTTTCAGAACCGCTACATCCCTAACTGTGACCCATGGAATATTGTAGTGTTGTTTTGGTCGTTTTGGAGACAAGTTAAAGGTACATTTAGTTGCATTATTGAACCAGTACCAGCCACTGAGCGTTCAGGTGCAGGGGAGGGGGTTTCGAACTAAAAAGTGTTTTTGTAACGCTGATTTTAACCAGAAATTGGGTAGAGTACCTTTTTTAATGAATGTGTACATTTTGCCAGAGATCTAAAGTGTCAAACACATATGAATTTTTAAGAACAGCCAGTCCCTCACACATGGCCTTTCTCCTAGGCCATCCTGTTGTCCCAAGACTATTCCTGTTCTGAGGAGATCCTGAGCATCGTATCTCTGCTGTCAGTGGACACAGTGCTGTACAACCCCCCAGCGCGTCGGGAGGAGGTCCTCGCAGTGCGCAAGAAGTTCATGTCCAGTGAAGGAGACCACATGACACTCCTCAATATTTACAGGGCCTTTAAGAAAGTCTCTGGCAATAAGGTATGATTGCAGCTGGATTGTGAGATCATCCTATCAGATAATCCTTCACAGTTCTATTACAAAGATACTGAGGATTGGGTATACTGTCTCATATGTGTCTCTTGTTGCAGGAGTGGTGTCGGGAGAACTTTGTCAACAGTAGAAACATGGGCTTAGTGAAAGAGGTCAAAGCCCAGCTCAAGGAAATCTGCCTTAAGGTACATGGAGTAACTGCAATTCCACTGTGTGCATGGGTGTTTTTTTTTTTACTTATATCTCATGAATGCCATTTTAAATATACTGTACCATCACACGTTTTCATCACGCCCTTGCATCTTTATGAGGGAAGTACCTTGTTAAACACTGTCAATTCAGTATCACAAGGTTATTTGAAAGGTTCCATTTACCCACACAAGTTGGAGAATGTCTGTTTATTAAAGACTCACTCCACACTGGCATTATACCACCCCCAGAACTGTTGATGTTTCACAAAAGTACACATGGCTTAGAGAGAGGTAGAGAAGATATAATCCTATGAGCTCTGTAGGGGGAGGAGTAGAGAAGAATCAAGTTTCAAACCAAAACAAAGTTGTTGTTTTTTTAAGATGGGCACAAACTGAAGGGTGTACCTTTTTCAAACATTAAAGACGTAAGGACTTAGGTTGGACGAGAAGTAAGAGAAGTAAGTTATTCACAAACTCCCCATCCTGTCTGTTAATTCACCAGCTAAATTTAAAATTGGAGTCGTGTGGGGTGGAAACGGAGAGCGTCCGTCACTGCCTGGCCCATGGGCTGTTCATCAATGCTGCAGAGCTGCAACCGGACGGCACCTACATTGCTCTGGACACCCACCAGCCCGTGGCCGTCCACCCCTCCTCTGTCCTGTTCCAGGCGAAGCCGGCGTACGTGATCTTCAACGAGCTCCTGCACACCTCGCGCTGCTACATGAGGGACCTGTGTTTGGTGGACGCTGATTGGCTAGTGGATGCCGCCCCGGATTACTTTAGCCGCAAGCTCCGTTTCACCAAGAGCTGACCAACAGCAATACAGGACTGCTGTTGAACCAAAACACTCAACAACACCTTTCTCACTTCACCTGAACTGAGCTGGAGACATTAATTCACTTCTTTGATCCTCAATCTTCTCTGCAAGATAAATTTTAGATAAAAATAAATCAAACCAAATCAAACAAACTGAGTGTGTAGATCAGAATGATTATTTAATGTGATGCACACTCTACCTCTCAGTCGACACACAACGTGTATGCAGTCACTGGAGCAAAATGTCATTTATTTTATTTTTTATTACACTATACTAACTATATACTTATACTATAATTCATATTTTTTTTTTAAAACCTGTTTTATCTGTATTGCATAATGTTGCCTTTTGGTTATACAAGGCTTTACAACCAGAAAAAAAACGTTATGTTTCGTGGAGTTCCTTCCAATATTTGTTTAAGTTTAATTCCACATATGACTATACATACTGTATAGTATATCTAAAGTTTAGAGTTATCTCTTCATTCTTGCTCATAGATTAATAACATCTAACAGTAGTAATGGTTAAAGATTATCTAATGATACTCAATAATGCGCACGTTCATGTGATTTTGATTAATTATTCTACTATAACAAACGTTTAAATGGCAGTTCATCTGTTGTTTTAATCTGCCTTTTCATGGCCTTTCAATAGGTTTAACAACAGTTGTAAACAGTGAACCGTTTAAAGTATGACCCCACTATTGTAATTACAATAGATTAAGTGCATGCTACACCATATGTTTAGTTGCAGCACCAGCTAAAATGGCTTTTATCAGATTTTTGAACATCTATGATTATACAGTATCAACTTAAATTCACGTATGTCAGGAAAAGCCGCATGCCAGGGTTAATGAACACATTGTGTTCATGTGAAAATAGTTCTCAAATGATTGTCATGGAGTATGACTCCCTGTTGCACAAACCTTTTGTGTGTGCGTGCGTGCGTGTACTTAATGACAACAGATGTATGCAATGCATGTAGATTCTTTCTCAGGTCTGTCACTGTAGGATGTTAATCAGACTTTGGGAAAGAAAATTAGAATGAATGTTCTTGTCTTTTTTACACTGGACTCAGGTTTGCATGATCGGTCAAAGTTTTCTTATACAGGCTAGGTTGCAGTTTTTGCATTTCCTGTAAAGGTTGCAGCCCATGTGGGTACAAGGCCTTGTGGTGGAAGGAAAAATCTGCTTTTGACCTATGCATGTTCTATACTAAGTAGCTTTGTAAGATGAATTACACATTTTGATAATGGTTTACCAACTTGTTACATTTCCGCTAGTCTTTTTAATAAATGTCTAGTCACAACTGTGTGTCTCAAGTCCATCCCTAGAAATGTCTGAGAAATAAAGTGGCGGCGTGGAAGTGATTGTGCCTTATCCTGCCTTGGGCTGTCTGCCCTGAATTACCTGTCCACATGCTTGCCCCTATTAGTAGAGGTCATTATAAGTATTTCTAACTCCTACCTCATACAAAATACACTTCCGATGAAAGACATCTGCTAGTAAATGATTAGGAGTAGAAATATGTGCTCCACTTCATGATGTAGACAATGGCAGGAAAGAATCTGCTCTCAGGTTGGCATGGTGAAGGCAACATGGAGGGTTTCACTACACTCTCCAGACTCCATATTTATAGAAGCTGATATAGTATCATGGAATACCATGACAATAATTTTAGCCTTCATTGATTGTTACGATCTGCAGTTGGCCGTCTAGTGTTTTACGGGCTGGGTGTTGTGCCCTGACATATCCATCAGGTGGCGTTCATTCTCTTGCACCATATTTATATCTGAACAGTGACAGTGGCGTTTGACTTGCCACATATTTACTAATAATGATCTTATCTTAGGCAAAGATGGTTTGTCTGTGCCAATAAATGCGTTTTTTGACATTCGCTTAATGTTACATATTCAAACATTAGTTTGGACTTGCAGTTACAAATCAGCACACGCGGGGTGCTCTTTAGCATGACTTTATGGGCTTAAATGATACACGCCTTTTATGTGTATTTGTTTAAATAAAGTAAAACAATTTGTGATTTATACGTAATTCTAAGACATGAAAATAAAACAAACATTATTTGGCATAAAGTAATTTGTTGTCGCTAAATAGTATTTCCGGTTCATAGGCCGTAGTTGGGAGGCGAGGTCAATGTGTCCTTTCACACGTGTTTTGCGGTAATCTTCTATCAGCTACTGCACTTACACGGAGCTAGCTGGTAGTGTAGCTGGTCACAAACGATATTTATTTTTGCCTCTTTAAAAGATTTTAATATATAGATAATCATGCTTAAGTCTGTTGCTCGTGCGTTGGGAACAGCAGTTCGACTTTCTAGCGCAACGACGTCCACGGCCCGAGCTCTCCCTCTGACAAGTCCGACGCTATGCTCCCCACATTCATCAACAGTCCGGCCTTTCACCCGGTCGCTGTGGATGATGAATAATAACGGAGCATCTTCTGGATATAGGCCGAAACTGTTTAGTGCAAAGGTTCTGAGTCCGACTTTGTCATGTCGATGTGGAGGACTGCACACAGAAGGTACAATTTCACGTATAACCTTTAGTAAGCTAGCTGGTACAAGCCACAAACAGGAGTAACCTTAGCTAACACGTTGCTTTTTATGTATAACTTGTTATATTTCGTATAACTTGTTGGATTTTCAACAACTTTTTAGGCATGAGTGGGTTCGTGAGAATAAGTGTCGAGAATAGTTTAAATTGTCAGGTGTCTATCCGTCCGTCCATCTATCTAAACTACGCACAAAAAGTAAGGACATTTATGTTTGGTAGATTATTTCTTTGTTGTAACAATGCTTCTTAGCAATAAATCTTATACCATTGAAAATACTGATTATTTCCCTTTTTTAAATGGTGCCACATTTGTAAGGAACATGCATTTGTGGCATGAGCAGCAGAGCTGAGTATGTGGGTTGCGCCCATGAAAAAAATTGCCAAATCTTCTCTTAACAAAGCTAAACCGCTTTTCTTTGCCTCTTGTTTGCTGGATTGAGTGATTTGAAGTCTGAAGTAATATAACTTATTGGCAATTCCACTATTTCATTCATTCATTTAACAAACTGGCGCGTCAGTAGCGTGTGGAAGAACCATACACTGCCACAACAGCCTGGCACCACCTCCCCATGCTGGTCACCAGCCTGGTCACACACTGCTGTGGGATGGTGGGACCAGCATTTGTCACAAGTCAGCCAACGTGGTTGTGTTGGTCACTGCTGTAACCCCCCCTAATAATCCAGATCCAGAACTGGCTGTTTAAGCACTGGACTAGAGCACTGGACTACAATTGAGATCTGCTCTGTGTTTACTTGATATACAGTACTGGGAAAATGTGTCCAACCTTTTGACTGGTACTGTAAATCATGGGACATCACCTATGATAAAAAGGTTCATTTTAGTTCTGCCATTTGAGCTGAAGAAATGACAAGCACGCAGTTATTGTGTGTGCCCAACACAGGAAGCGGTTAAGTATGCAATAATTTTGACTTTTCAGGCATATGACATTATGCTGTCTTCTTTTGTACAAAGGTGACAAAGCATTTGGTGAATTCCTGTCGGATGAAATAAAAGAGGAGAAGAAAATTCAGAAAAACAAATCTCTTCCAAAGATGTCTGGTGGATGGGAGCTGCAGATGAATGGCACAGAAGCCAAACTCACTAAGATTGCTTCTGGAGACAAGTAAGGTTATAACGGTGAATAAAGTGGCATTAAACAGTTTATGGACACATCACCCACTAATTTTGATGCCACCTTTTCTTATTTTAATGATTCTTTTAGAGTCACTGTCACGTTTAACGTCAATAACAGCATACCTCCGAACTTTGAGGAGGAGGCTGATCAAGCACAGCAGAAATCAGCAGACGAGGAGGTGAGACACAGTGTTACTAACGGATACATGTATTGTACATATTGTTATCCCCTATTTATTAGGGCTGTGCTAAAATATCGATACAGCGATATATCGCCATATTTATTTTCGCGATATACTAAATCGATTTCCA
>JAODLI010059675.1:0-15369 GCA_027575585.1 Percopsis omiscomaycus | reverse complement strand
TGAAGAGAGGTCGTTGTTCTTCCATGCTCATTGCTGTGTTGAACCCAAAATGCATTTTGATTAAAGGAAACTGCTGACCCACGGTCTTGGTTGTGTCTTTGGACTTGGAATTTACCTAACAGTCTCACAATTCCCGGGACCTTGAACTGCCTCATGTGCGCTCCACTTCCACCCAGTTCTGACTTCTATACCCGCCAAGGAAACTTTGGTGTCCTTGGAGTCTCTGTACAGCAGAACCTCTCTTGCCCGGGTAACCATAAACTCCTCTGTCAGGCCACTGAAGGGGAGCTGCAGCTTGTTCTTGCTCCGGTATAAGGCGATGCCGTAATCACCATGAAATGATCCAAGAATGCTATGATGGGGGGCTGCCGGACACCTGACTTGGTGAAGGGGCCTCTGCACTCCACCGACTTAAACAGGATTTTCATGGTCAGGGTGAACAAGATCACTGAAATGGTGCATCTAGTAATAATGCCCTTCCCCAACTGATGCCATGCAGGTGTAGATGTTCCAAATGTGACTCTCAGACTGAAGCAGCTGTAATAGTCCAGAATGAGGTCCCTGATCTTGCCTGGAACCCGGTGTCGGTGCGGTGCTGAGCTGTTTCTAGCAGCTCTAACGACTTCCTGGACCTCTTTCAAAGTGGGCTCCTTGCCGTTAAACTCCAAAATGGGTTATCGTGGAGTTATCTCAAAGAGGGTAAGGAAAGACAGCCAATGGTCACAGCTGCTCTGTGTTGTGAAGTCTTTTTTTATAGGGTTTCTCCATTTCAGCTGCATTTGGGCTGAAACCCTAGAGGGTTGATTATCATGTTGTGACAGATTAAAGCAATAATACAATGCAGATGTAGAATATGGTTCCTTAACGCTTGGAAGAGGATAAAGATAGATATTTTATGCACACACGTATCTGTGTGAATGCCTGCAGAGTTTGCTAATGACATAAAAACAGTAGGAGAAGGGAAGTTGTTGTCTATAAGAAAAATTATACATATTTCATCACAGCAGTTGCTTCTCAACAGACTAGGAAACAATAGCTATGAAAAGAGTACAGACATATACATGCACAGTCAACAATATTAAATAGGAATAGCTTACCAATAGATCAAAACGGGGATGGGCACACACGTCACCTTCTGCTCAACAATCCACATCTAAATAAAATTAACCCAGTGTTAAAATTTATTTATGTTTTCGCTGGTTAACACAATTGACTCTAATCTGTGAAATTAAAGTTTTATAATAGACAGAATATATGTAGAAATATATTAGATATTATATAAGTATACTGTATATAATGTGTATATTATGTTCCTACTACATTCCAGTTAAATTAAAATTATGAAATCATGGTCACAACTGCTTGTAAACAGTTTGACTGATATTGTAAAAGGCTTGTGGTGAATGGGCACATGGTTAATTTAAAGTGTTTTTAACCTATAACAGTAATTATTCAGACATCCTTGTTTAAATTGACACCAAATAAAAATCATGGCAGTGGTATTTGTTGAAGTAATGATTAAGCCTATTATAAGACTATTGAAAAAGGCCAAAAAAAAGTTACTTATACTTCTTTCCATCGTTCCAAGGTGGTTATATGACGATGCTAAAAGACCCTTGGTCTTTCTTTGGTCCGTGGGTAAACTAATGAAACATTTGATGGAGCAGCTATACACATGCTTGTTTACTTCACATCTATTGTGAAGTAAACACAGCATGTCAAGAAGTTTAACCTTAAAAATATGTTGTCTGATAAAGTAGCCTACAGCCATAGTGACTACAACCTGTACTTGAATGAAATCATAATTTATTTAAGACCTGTCGGCAGTTTCTGGTAGGCCTACTGTAACAGTGATGGCTGGCTATGCCAAAAATCAAGCAGACTTGCTGCTGATACAAAAATATAAATACTGTTCTCGCAACACTGAGAATTGTTTGTTAAGCTAAATGGGTGTAATGATTTAGCAGACACTTTTATCCAAAGCGACTTACAATTAGTACATTTTTACATGGAGCAGATAGGGGTTAGGCATCTTGCAAGGATGCTTACAGGTAGGCCACCTCTGGGGATTGAACCCACAACCTTCAGGCTGGGAGTCCAACACCTAGACCACTAGGCTATCCTGCCCCATGATTGAAACATTTTTGTTCTTGAACTGAACTGAACACATGATTAATTATAGCTAGACTCCCAACCGGAAGGTTGTGGGTTTGAGCCCCAGAGGTGGACTAGCTGTAAGCATCCTTGAGCAAGATGCCTAACTTGGATAAAAGCTAAATGACCTAGTTGTAGTTGTAATCTGTAATAACGAGTGTGTAATGTTAATGCTGCTAATGCTAAGTAACACCATAAAGGGTCAACATGTGATCAGATTCGGTTTCAATAAACCAAACATCTGAAATGATGAATAGACTACAGTATGATAAAGCAGCAACAACCCTTGGTATGCGTTTAGCCAGAATTAACACTAGAACCGTGGGGATTTTGTCTAAGGAGTTTCAGAGCTAGTCCACAATTTCTCTGCTTTGGCCTAACATCCACATTAATCATTTCAGCCACCTACTCTCAAGTGGATAAATCTGAAACCACCGGGTTCACCGGCTAGTATGGACGGCCAAAACTGAGCTTTTCAAAACGCTGACTTCACATGTAAGATCATATGACCTGACTATACCATTTTGACAGTGGTAGGATTTAGGTGGGGAGTAGAAAAACTGCATAACACTGGACCTTGGCCAAGCTCCCATAAGGAACATTGTTTTTGGATAAGAGCGAGCAAGACTAAACGCTTTCTGAAGAATGGCGTAAAGATTTTCTAATGTCCAGATTCCAGGAACTCTCCACTCACCTTTAGTGGAGAGTTATTACTTGCGACAAAGACGGCAAAAAAAAATGAAAATATTCATGCAGGGTATACCATAACAGTATTGGAATTCTATTTTTACTGTAAACGTAGGCTACAATAATATATAGGCCTACGTATCATAGTTAGAAAAAAAGAAAGTAACGTAGATCCTACATGTATATTATTTATTGTCTTGACAGCTTATAACAAGCTTATAACAAAATTGTCTTTGGGCATTTGCAATTAAAGTCTGAATCAAATTTGAATCAATTTTCTGCAATTGGAAACAATATTCCAAACCTAACAAAAGTAAAACAAGAAGCAGCCTAATGCAAAAAAATCACATTGCGTTCTTTGGTGAAAAAGGGTTAAATTACATGAATGTAAATACCAAATGTGCGAGAGTGTCAAAAACGTGGTCAAAGACGCTGTTTTACCCGTGTAAGAATGTACCCATGCTAGCATGGATGTGGCCTCAGCTAAACACAATACACAGAGACATCTGTATCCTTTTGTTCTCATTAATGGACCATAAGCACTCCATCGCTACAATGTCGGGGGTTTGCGGGAGTTTGTGGGGGTTGGGGCATTAGTCGATTGCCTTCTATTGTGTAGGCCTACTTTTACAGAATATATACTGCTACTATATTTATTTATACTTTATACTATTTTACTATTTTATTTTTATTTAGCCTATTTAAATAATAATAAATACTGCAATAGCCATTTCTTCCTAAAACATAAATTGCACATTGGAAAAAGTTATTTAGTTTATTTGATAAAATCTTAATAAAAAACAGACCTATAAACAGTAGTTGAAATATATCAAATGTTATTTACAAATATAACGAGGTGTGTAGGCCTAAAGTGCTGCCGCTGGGACGCCCAATGTCCCAAAGTTCCATCCCAGCGCTGTCAGCTCTTGCAGTCCACACATATCTTTAGTGGTTTAAATGACTGCATTCTATACAGTTCTCCTTCGTTTTGTTGCAGGTGCACTTGCCGATCTGGTACAGCGCTGTCTTGCCAGCGGAATACGGAGAGAGGCTTCCACGCGCGCCGCTGTCTTGGAAGAAGCTGCCTGGGGTTGGCCTCCGCACTGGCGAGCGGCACAGCCTGGAGGCATGCCTGGGTGGGGGTGGGGAGGCACTGGAACAACGGGAGCGGCCTCGCCCCTCTGCTCTAGCTCGCCGGTGGATTGAAACCACCACGCTCTCCGGCTATATAGGCGTGGTGGTATATATATAGCGTGGTGATGAGGGGATGCGGGACAGGTGCGTATAGGGTGCGCTGGACAGTAGGATGGCCACCGGCGAGCTAGAGCGGAGGGTTGAGGCCGCTCCCGTTGTTACAGTGCCCACCCCCCACCCCACCAGCGTGCCTGCAGGCTGCACCGCTTCTTCTTCAGCGACTGTGAGGGCTGCACCACTCACTACAGCTCTTTCACTGACACTAACAAGTGGTCTTCCACAGTGCTTTCTGCTAAAGGTTTAACGAGCTGAACGGTGGCCTAATGATTATTTCAGACAGAGGCACCTAACTTGGTTGCTAGAGAACAGCACAATTAAGTCTGTTACTGCAGGGGACAATTTGGTCATACGTGAATACTTGGGGGCGAGGGCACAGGCACATGCAATGTATAATGTGATTGTCCAGTGTGTTCTGGTTTAATACAATTAAAAAAGTTCTCATCCAATTTGGATCAAACTTTACAGATATGTTAACAGTTGGACAAAGACAGAGGCTGTAAAATATTGTGCACATAGTGGCGCCATAACAAGCAATCAAATTTAAACATTTTGAAAGTCTACTCCCCAGACTGATGTACAGTTCAATTTGGTACACATGTCATATTACATTACTTCATTCCACCAACAGGGGGCACTGTAGTGTTACATATTGAGAGAATTGAGAGAATTACAAATTGAGGGCATTGTACAATTGAGAAATTGTACAAGGACGGAGACAGTAGTAAAGAACTAAAGTTAAGTACTTTTTTAATTTTGTGAGGAAAAATAACCTTCAAATGTTAGTTGTCTAGAAACAAATAGTAGGCTTCATGAAACATATAGCCTAGGACCTGCAAACCTTCTGTGATAAATCAGTATCACAGAAGATAGAAAAAAGTTTGTAGTGTGTTTGTGTGTTCTTATTAGGAATAAACACAGACCACTATGGCCAACACTTTGTCCTGGGTATGCCGGTACCTGTCAGTATATAGTCTGAGAACTGCCGTTTTCAGGGGAAAACCATTCAAAATCAAGACCAAGTCAGCATGCCAAAGAGGCAAGTGATAAAGTATAACAGCATGGGCTCAAGTCAGCTTTGTTACGTTCCATGGTTATCAGGTTTGCAGTGACCCATGTTTACTCATCACGACACCTTGTGGCCAAAAAATGACACAATAGCCATTTTCAGCAGCTCACACGTATATACTCTTAACACATATACAAGGACTGTATTGGCTTGGTGGGTGAATTGGTGGGCCTGCGGTAAATTCAAGGAATATTTAAATTAGTCCTATCAAATTAACACATTGTTTCATTAAATTCATCATTAGATTGAATTAAGGTTTCAATTAAGGTCTCCATAACACATTTAACCATGGACACTTTTCACAAATGACCGCACAATACAAGTGCCTACTGCATGGACTTGTACATACCCCCCACCACACACACATACACATGCACTCACCAGGGCTATTTTTAGTTCCTTAATTAGCTGTACATTTAAAGCTGGCATACACTAATGTTTTCATCTACGGTGGAGGGTTTGAGTGTGCGTGTGTGCTTGAGTGCTCATCTAACGGAGGTAGAGAAAGCGAGAGTTTGTTTTCACAGGAGGAGAAAGCACGGGGGCGTGCTGTGCTCGACAGTAGGTGCGTGTAGCCCTATTGCATATATGGCATGCGCATCGTGGATCAATGTCAGCAGTACACAGCCATCCCCTTGAGGTTTATGCATATTTTATTAAAAAGCATTTGAAATGCCAGCAACACTGTGGATTAATTACTTGGGAATTAAACCTTATCTAGTAATCCGAGGAGGTCACCTCCTCTAATAGGAGGTGACCGTGTGGTCCTACACAACTTTATCTACCGTTACTTTGTCTTTTTTATTTTCATGGAACAACACACTCAGAAATGCTACACCACAAACGAAATTTGAGACAGCTGTTGATGACACGATAATGACAACACTGTCAGAGTCAATTCTGTCTGGCGTTTTGGTACCAGTTCATTCTAAACACGTAGTAGAATCTCACACATGCTCTCTCATTTTATAGGAGTTTTATTTTTGGAGATTATTTATTTTGACTGTGTGGCAGGTGGCTAACAGAAATATTTGCCGTTCAAAGCCATTTAAATTCACACAACTTTATTATGCTAATATTCCACCCTAAAATATAATTTTGGGTGCCATTATTACTAGGGACTGAAAAACGTATCCGTAAAAAGATATAAATAACTTTCTAGAAACATTAGAGATAGTAGTGAATGGTTTAAACATATTTTATGGTTAGTTAATTAATGCTTGCAGTTACCTTATAACTCCTATTTTGGTGTTCTGTCATAGGTTGGAAAGTTTTTACTGTCATTGCATTGTGCGTATCATTATGCATTATGCCCATGGTGGTACTGAAATAACATTGCATTTGCGCTTTAGGCCTACTGCAGATTGCAGTTAATTTGGATCTGCCTATTTGAATATAACATTAGCATTGCATTTGAAGTAAATGAGCTACATTTAGTTAATTAGCAGTGCTGGTGATTGTTCTGCTGTAATGCTAGCCTGCTGAGCAGATCATGATGAGGTCGTTTCAGTAAACTACAGGTACACGTGTATGGAAAAGTATACCACGCACACTGTCTCAAATCTGTCTGTAGGTTGTGTGTAGAGGCTGCCTCATTCCTTAAAAATCATCGGCTATCTGTCGGACAACAATATACCTCTGGGGGCAAGGGCCAATATTTATTGTGTTCTTTTGTAGCCAGCAGATATCTAGATAACTAATAACGGATATCCGGGCTAAGGCATCCTCTTCCGTGCGCCAGTCATTGTTTACAGTCCAATTAGCAACTTGAGAGCGAGAATGAAGTTGGGGTTGAATTTGGCTTATCTCTATAAATAGATATTTACATATGAATGCAGATAAATCTTTAGATAAATCTTAAATTTAAATAAAAAAGCTAATAAACTAATCTAATAAAGCTAATATAAAGAGAAAGATGTGCTCTCCACATGGACTGTTTACGTGCATGCAACCAAAGCCCACTCAAACATGATTGGTCAATACTTCTCGAACTACAAATTGAAACCAGGACGCTTCTGATACCAAAATCTTGTGCCGTTGCCTACTGATTCGGTTTATAGAGATTATGTAACTTGTAACTTGACTTTTACTTTGTTTACTTGAGTCGTTTTTGGATCATTAACTTTTTTGGATCATTAACTTTTAATAGCGGACGCTTTTAAAGTAATCATACTGTACTGTAACTGTACACATTTTCAACACTCTACCCATCCCTGCGGATTTTATTACTATGTATGTTTACTGTTCATGTTGTGTTCGACATCAACATTTAAATTCTCCTTCTGCTGCACTTTGGCAGCAATTTCTTCTTGGGGACTCAAACCAGCACTCCATCACAATTAGATAACTTAGCAGACACTTTTATCCAAAGCGACTTACAATTACATGCTGCTTATTACATGGAGCAGATAGGGGTTAGGCATCTTGCTCAAGGATGCTTACATGTAGGCCAACTCTGGGACTTGAACCCATGACCTTCCAGCTGGGAGTATAACACCTAGACTGCTAGACTATCCCGCCCACACACAAATCTTCCCACTCTCATATTCTCTTATGTACAGTACATGCACATGATGAACTCGGTTTTTCTCTTACTCTCCCCAGAAAGCAAACTAATTGCATTGCAGATTCCTAATCTATTTATTATTTTTTTTACACTTTTACCAAAACCATTTCCGCCACACAGACACATATGTGTTATAATATAGCCTACTGTAAGTTGTAAAGCTTTACTTCAGAGAGACAAATGTCCCTTTTCCATAGCTCTACTGGCTGAGAACATACTGTAGCAGCAGTACTGTGCTATAATCTACAGCAACCCCCCCCCCCCACACCTCTCTCTTTTTCTTTCTCTCTCTGGCACAATCCCACATTGTGAGAATTTTCCCATCAAGCCTCTCTGTTCCCACAGCAACCTCCTGCTGGCTAACTCTGAGCCCCTGATCAAAATTGAGCAAGACAAAATAAAGTGAATAATGCTTTGTCTTTCAGTGGGTGTGTTGTTTTTTACAACACACCATTACAACACAAACCTGATGACAATAAGGACAGATTCAAATTAAATTCTCAAATAAGTTTGTTATCCTAGTGACTGCTGGTTCTAGGACATATAGGCAGACTCTTAAAATTTCAATCCGACTATACGGTCACTGTATGCCCCAACATTAGAGCGGGGCTTGTGTGTATTGCAGTGCCATGCAATTGGTATATTATATGTTAAGTAGTTCTGTAAAATGTGGTATATGTGATGGGTTACCTGGCATTCCGTAACACAGGGAAGGAAAAAGGTGTGATTTATTGTGTGTTTCATTCAAAATGATACTAGCAACACCTACATTTATCTTTGGTTCAAATCTAGTTGTAAAAAGATACATATTTGCATTTAGTTCATTTAGGGTTTGTGGGGGTGTGGGGGTGTGGGCGTGGTTTAGCCCTGTTTGGAGGTGTGGTTCACGGAACTGGGGGACAGGTGCGGGCAATCACTAATCACCTGTCTCCCTTTTAAGCCCATGGAATGAGTACAGCTAGGGAGAGAAACACCAGGAGTAGAAAGACCGGCAAACGAATGGATGCAACAGAAATCACGCTGTATAATTATTACTTTGACTGGGCACAGAGTCATTAAAAATTGCGGGTGTTTGGTCTGCTTTGCATTCCAATTAAACTGCTCTTGAGTGGCTGTGTTTATGACGTGCATGGCATGCAAATGGGAATGTAAATGGACTGCTAACTTTCAGTCACGTAAACGTAATACTTAATATTGTCTTTTTGGAATAACGGGTCACATTTGTAAATGTACTGTATGGATTAAAGTCACAGAGTCTGTGTGCATGTGCGAATATGCAGACACGTGTCCACATGCTACTGTTGATGAATCAATAAGGCTCAATAGCACCCTCACATTGCTTGAATCACACTTGAGAACCAGGTAGAAGAACAAAGAGGAATGGGTGTGGGTGGCTAGTGGTGTCTGAGGGTGTATTTCTGTGCATACGCACGTGTCAAGGTGACAGGGCATCGCTCTGAGTTGGTGTATCTTTATATAGGGAGGTAAATAAGCTTGGTGGAAAGATCAAGGCCTTCTCTTGGCTTGTATTGATCTCAGCGAGAATATCTCCAGGGGCATTATTAATGCCAGATGCATGGAGTCGCTCCTTCAAGCTCTCAGAAAGAGTGGGAGGAGAAAGGGAGGCGGTAGTTATTCGTTTTTGGGGCTGGGAGATGGTGGGGTTGTGTGAGAGAACTTAGAGGAGGGGGGGGGGGGGGGCTGCATGTAAGGGCTGGGTTGCCCTTTTTTTGTGTATTTTTATTTACTTTTGTCATTTTAAATGTACTGTGACCATGATGATGATGATGATGATTATTTCAAGTGTAATTAAATATATATTTTATTATTATTTATACCAACCATCATCTGCATGTGAAAAAGATGCTGAAAAACAAAACAAAAGAAGCATAATGCATTTCCCTGACGTGCACACCAATGTAGTGGTATCATATGTCGACACATGTCCAAATCCCTAATTGTGCACCCACCTTTGAGGAGTTCCCACTTGTGCTGCTGCAGCTGCACTTCTATCAGGTGTGCATGCTCCTATATGCTAATTTTAAACCAATGTGACACAGTTAGGTGTTTATTTTGATCACACACCTTTGGAGGTGTACAAGGAGAGGTGGATGTTGTTTAGTTGCAATACATCATATGCTATTTCTGTGTTGGGAAAGTAGAACATGATGTTCAGTAATCACATTTTCATGTTTTTTCTGCTCTCTTAAGAGTAAAAAAAACTATATATTTACTGTATATATGTTTTTTATTTATTTATTTAAATTACTGTACAACACCAAGTTATAAAAAATGTGTTTAATGTATGAGCTGTTGTAACCTATGAAGAACCTGGCCTCTTCATAGCTTTTTCTGGTATGAAAGACCTGCTAAAACTAAAACTCCGTAAAAAGGAAAGGTCAGCAAAGAGTAACATTTCTCATGGCTATATTGTAACTGGTCTTTGTAAGGCCCACTGCAACCAACAGCATAACCTGAGAACCCTTGAGTTTGCTGATACAAGTATTTCTGTACTGGGTACAAAAATAAAATGCCAAAGGGGAAGATTATGTATCTGCAAGAGTTACTACCATAACAGTCATAGCTGTGGCTGAAGTGAGTTCTGCAACTACAGTGAAAAACTCAAAGGTCTACTGAAAGTTAAAGTATGACAGCTAGCCCATCGCCGCTGTCTACTGCTTGGTGGAGTTAGCTGTTGCTAAGTTATACATAGTCTCTTCTAAAAGGCGTGCATAATATATATATAAATATAATGATATATGTACATGATGGTGACAAGATATGAATTTCCAAGATAAAGTATGGTATAATTTTGATTAAACTACATATCTGTTCCAGTGGCCTGCTGCACAGTGCACCATTCCAAGCAAACCCACAGTGCTCGTATTTCGATAAATGTCAGCCCAGTCGATGGCTGTCACATTTGTCTCAATATGTGTGCTTTCCCCTTTCGCTGGCTTACTGGAATATTAAATTGCCT
Organism: Percopsis omiscomaycus; assembly: GCA_027575585.1. Taxonomy (NCBI): domain Eukaryota; kingdom Metazoa; phylum Chordata; class Actinopteri; order Percopsiformes; family Percopsidae; genus Percopsis; species Percopsis omiscomaycus. The sequence continues at coordinate 4,662 of JAODLI010059675.1, read as the reverse complement.
GATTTATTTAGTATTGGAAGTACAAGCAGCTCCTCATGGTGAGTTATGTTTCCGAACATCTCACTTTAATTGTAAAGCTGTTTTATGGCCAGGGTGGGAAATTGTGAAAAGTAATAAGGTTTATGTGGCAAGCAACAGCCAATCCCTTTAGGAGTGCCATATTGGCCTACAGCAATGCATACAGGCCTACAGATTTTTTTTTAAGATTGCAGCACGACCTTCAATGGATGCTGTTTATTACACCATTGCCCAGACTGAGACTTTCTCGTACAAAACAGTATACGCAGCTTTGTACTTTTTAAATCTAGCACAGTGTCAGAGTGCGAGTGCCATGTGTTTGCTTTCCCCTCTGAGGCGCTAGCTTTTGTGTTTGATGTCTTTTTGTCAGACAGGCTTTGCTGAGGACAGAGGTGATATCAAACAAGTGCTTTGAAAGAACAAACTTAATTAATTTTTAGTTTACCAAGAGGGTTTCAGGCATGTATGAGGGTGTCTGTGTTTTTTGTATTTTTTTGGTCCAACAGAGTTCTGAAGGAAACGATGTCATGAAAACTGACATGAACCCTGCCAAGATTATGACGAAAAATAGAATTTGAACTGTCTGTCGCACACACACACACACACACACACACACACATTTTCAAAGCATATCTCTTGCATGTCTGGTCAGGGCTAGTCCCAAGTCAGTCCCAAGGCTTGTTCCAAAACACACAAAAAAAATACTGACGGCAAGATTTTCACAAGTTCTTGATAAAAGAGACATTTCAAGAGTAGGGGGTTCTTGTCTTGTGCATAAGCACAAGACAGGGAAAACAGACAGACACTCTCCCGCTGGGTGATTTTAAGATGAGACAGAAAAATGAATACGGTATCACAAAGGCCTTTGTGTTAACATACAAGGTGACACATACAGATGCAACACCTCTAAAAGAGCGCAGAAATATCAAGCAGTTTGATGGCCCAACGCTTAACTTGTCTGCTCGTATTGAGAGCGTAAGTGTTGTTATAATTTTTATATATTTTAACCTTTATTTACAGACTCATGGTCCAGATAAAAAAATACACATAATATATTACAAGAGGGGTAGACACAAACACACACAAACATACATACAGACATACTGACTACCACATAATTACATAAGGGAACCATACAAAACATACTTACATACATACATAAATACATACATACATACATAGAAATAGCTATGCAAAATAACTAAAACAGGTACAGATGCTTGTTCCAGTGTTCTTTAGGACACGCCCCTTAGCATTTTACCATTCGGTGGAGCGTAATTGTCTTGTTCATATCTCCCACAGGAGATTCACGTCAATCGCTTAAATAAGAAAGTAACTTTAAAGAAAATTTTGTTTGACAATTTGGTATAACAGGTATCAGCTGTTGGACAATACAACCAAGTGTTTGTCACCAATATGACAAAACATCAAGCCAGTTTCATGCAGACCTGAGGGTGATTGACCTGATTCTCCTATGGGAGATATTTAATTTGGGAAAATATGCTGTAGCCTACTGTAAGGCATCACGAAAGGTTAAAATGCTAACAGAGAACAAGAGCCTTGTTTCTGTCAAACCATAGGGAGCTACTATTAAATAATTATAACGTCAAATGGTGTAGGCCTTCTGTGCATGAGGTTACTACAGTATGTAGTACTACGTAAAGTGAAGAAAGAGAATATTACTATTCACAAGTTCATTTCCATATTACAGACCATAGTTGTCCTTGTATTTGCTTTAGGTAGGCCATCCCCATTGAATATGTTATAAATTAAAGCAGATTCCATTAGCCTATATAGCTAGATGGTTAGCTAGTTGGATAGCTAGAAAGCTATATTTACAGTGATAGCCTTATTTCGTTTGCTTTAGTAATGCCTTTGGAAATGTTACTTAAATTGTTTAGCTATGCAACCTTCATCTCAAGTCCAATTAGTTTGTAGTGAAACTGATTAAGAAATTAGAGAATATTACACAGAAGTCCTATAACCCATGGTCTGGAATATGTATTATGTTAGTTTTTCTCCATTGGTTTGGCTCATTTCTTGAAAAAATAATTTACATTCTCAAAACTCTAAGATCATTTGGCAAAACAGTCTTACAGTTCAGCACAACACCATAGTTCACTTGCAAAAGCTCATATCTCTCCGATAACTGTTAAACTAAATTCCTTTCCCATATAAATAGTCAGTACCAATAAAAAGGCAAAAGATCCTTCTTAATTGCTTTGGCTCATTTCTCGAAACAGACTGGACGTTCTCAACACTCTTGGTGCTTTTGCCAAAATAACCTGGATGGTTCAGCACAACACCATGGTTCACCTGAAAAAGCTCATATCTCTCCGATAACTGTTAAACTAAATTCCTTTCTCATATAAATAGCCAGTGCCCCCAAAAATGCATTGTCCCTTTGGTATTGTGTAAGCATTGCAAGTCAAAATGTTTAGATGTTTTGTCACTATGGCAGAGGACTATTGAAATATCCCTAATAGCCACCTCTCAGTCCTTCATTGACAATGGTTACTGTACTAGTTTTTTGTCTAGCTAACCGAATACAATTGTGTATAAAACTGAAAAGAAAATAGGATTTTACAGTAAGAGTACCCTCCAAGGTTTGACATCACACATTGCACTCATACTGCCAAGGAAATTGTAACCATTTTTATTCACACACATAAAGTAACTTCCATACATCAGAGTTACTGTAAAAGAAAATGTATACAGCACAATATACTGTATAATATAAACACATAACAAAAAACAAGGACAAATATATGTATTTCTTCACTGGTCGCTGTCCTTACCCTCCCTCTCCTGGCCACCATCCTCACCCTCCTGGCCATCCACACGCTGCTGTCAGTCTGGCCACAGATTCTCGTCCACATCACAGCGTATATTCTCCCTTGCGATGCAACAAGGGAAGAAACGGCGTGCATGTCGCAACCATCCCCTACACTGAACACATGTAATATCATCACACGCAGCGTCCATTGCATGGAGCAGGGACCTTTGATTTTGAGCCTGATGCTCATACACTCTCCACCTCCAAGGGGAGAAAAACTCCAATAGGATGGAGGAAAGGAGAGTAAGGTGTAGGAACACCATGACCATCCTTGGATGAGTAGTGAACCAGGCCCTGATGAGCGGGATATTCACATTGTTCACACAATTACATACTTTGGTAGGTGAGGCCCTGCGAGACCTCTCATTTTCAGGGATCAAATCAGAATGAAGGCGGTCCAAGAAGATGATGAGCTTCTGTGTATTGTAAGGGCCAAGACTGGGGATGTGAGTTTGGGAACCACTGCTTAATTGTAAAAAGGTTATAATGATAGACAACCAGTAACTGACTTACATGTACATACTAGTACTGCAGCTCTTTCACTCTATCAGAGTTCCATTCAAATGGTACCCTGTAAAGTTGCTTCATGGTCATCTGATGCTTGTTCAATATCCAGTCTATTGTGGAGATGCTTATAGAGTTGACATTTTGGAATTTGACATTGTCTTCTATGATTGCAGTGGGGATCTGTCTCATTATTTGCCTTCATCATGTTACAGATGTCTTGTTCTTGTTGGTCATTTCCTCTGCCACCCGTGCAAGGTTGTTGTCCAATCCTAGACATACAATTCAAAGGACAACACAGTATTACCATTCGTAATGTACGTCTTGTGTATTTCTTACAGAATGAGTTACCAATGTAATTGTATTGTTTTTTACTTACTGTAACTTTATCACAATTCCACAGTGACTGTAATACAACTGTAAACTGTATCATCCATAATTCTCCAATATTTTTCTTTTCATTTTAGTGTCAAAACATCCCATTGAGGTAAGATATTACTGTAGGCCTATAACACACACACACACACACTAAATGAATAGGTAAATTAGTAAATAAATACATCTCTTGCTTTATGCACAGTGTCCTGTCCTATTCAACATATACAGTTTCTCAGTCGCTTTAGTGCATTTATCACATCACTATTAACATTTGCACAACAGTTAGTTCAACCTCCACAACATTTAGTCATTTGTGCACATCATAGGAGTTTCTCATTCCTTCCAACCAATTGCAAATGCTTTTGGACATGCATCAATTGCTTTCATACAACTCTCTGCTGTTTTATAACATTATCATTTGCTTATGTCATGTCAGTCAAAATTAACTATACTTGTGAATGCTGAATAGTCATTCCATTTAAAACTAATAGTCCTCATTTCATTGCTTGAGTCATTACATACAAAAATGTTGATCTAGTTGTTAAAATATGTCAAGGTCCATACAACACACATCTGCTGACTTTTTTTTAGACACTCTTTACATGGACATAATCCCTGAGAATGAGAGGGGTCTAACTGGAGACCATCTGAACAAGCATGTTGTTGTTCGGGATAATGTGCGTTTTCACCACTCAGATGTCGTAAGACAGTGGTTTGCAGCACATGATAGGATGCTGGTGGAATATCTCCCTCCCTACTCACCATTCCTAAATCCAATAGAGAGTTTTTCTCTTCCTGGAGGTGGAAGGTATATGACTGGCATCCACATACCCAAATGTCCCTGCTAGTGGCCATGGATGCAGCATGTGATGACATCACAGCAGAGTCCTGCAGAGGGTGGATTCGCCACTCGAGGAGATACTTTC
>JAODLI010059644.1:0-15372 GCA_027575585.1 Percopsis omiscomaycus | reverse complement strand
TGTGTGTGTGTGTGTGTGTGTGTGTGTGTGTGTGTGTGTGTGTGTGTGTGTGTGTGTGTGTGTGTGTGTGTCCAGAATCAAAGCGGGAACAGGGGACACAAAACAGATTTCAGTGTTATATGCTTTCCAATCATTTGAGAAAGCACGGCTCAAAATGGAAAAAAGACTTTTCCATTGCACGTCACAAATAGTGAAGAATGAAGCAAAGCCTCTTAGAGGCTCACAGCAGAGAGAGTTGGGGTTGGGGTGGGGGCTTTTCTGTCCAGCCTTTCTACCTGACGTGCAGGTGTACGCAGAACTGACAGCAGATGCTGACTGCACAGTGCGTGCGTGCGTGCGTGCGTGCGTGCGTGCGTGCGTGCGTGCGTGCGTGCGTGCGTGCGTGGGTCACTAACACAGGCACATTGTAAAGCTAGTAGTGGCTCCAGCCTCTTACTGGCTACCAGTCACTGGAACAGCCCAGTGAAAGAGACACAGTGGCCGTGCCAAAGGCAGATTCCTCCCGGCACTTGACCTCGGCAACTCTTTGGTGGAAACTTTGTATGCCAAATCGTTTAAAACGAGAGGGGGGGAAAAGCACTCGTACACGGGTCCTAGGTGGGCGTTTAATGTGACTTTCAACATCAGCACCGTTACAGCACGTAAAACAAACCCCAGCAAGTTCAAACAAACAGGATTACTTGAAGGAGGTTTTGGTCCTCTGCCCTGTAAACACACTAAACACCGAGAGCATTAGTAAAAAGCCCCTTTAAGACAGCAGAAGCAGATTATTTGCCAACTATATTTTCTCGGGTTAGGCCGCGTTTAGCCCCCTTCAGGCAGCCGTCTGAACAACGGGACAGGGTGCTTTCACGCGGCCTTGAAGGTTCCAGGAAGGTCCTTTATTTGTGTGAGGGGAGCAGTCGTCGCGCAGTCACAGTCATCTTCAACTTCACTAATTCCTGTTACCGACGGCAGCAGCCGGAAAGTACTGAGTTCAATCCCCGATACACCCAGGCTACCTGTTAGTATCCTTGAGCAAGATGCCCAAACACAACCTACCGGTAGTCTACAGACGGCACGCCTGTCGAGGGACAGGCTCGGAATATCCCTGCTCACGTTGTGTCTATAAAAGGAGATTAGGAAGGTCACTGAGCAACCTCTGACCCTTCCATGACCTTTGACCACCATTCCAGTCAGTGAAAAAAAGACTGTATCAACAGGTTGCTTGATCAATACCTTGATAGTGTTTACACAGGTTGGCCAAGTAGGAAGAGTCTGTGCTGCACTTGACTGTTGCAAAACCGTTGTTCTTTTAATTTACTGGAAACATAATAGCCCTACACTGTTTACACCTATCATACCTTTCCACGCATAAAGAAAGATCTATCTTACTCTTACGCAGGGTGGAAAGGCGGCCCTTCGTTCACCATCTTTCGCGGGTCATGTGTGCTTCTCAAGACGGGGAAAACATCAGCTCTCAGAGGACACTTCATCTGAGTTGACCCTGGTAATAAACACTAATCCTACTCACTGTTAGGGCTTTGGGGAGACTCTATTGGATGTGTGTGTGTGTGTGTGTGTGTGTGTGTGTGTGTGTGTCGGCATTAGCAGTGAAGGAGGAGCCGAGACGTGGAACTGCTGACCTGACTTGACTCCCACTGAGAGTGTTGTCTCTGTTGTCTGGGAACAATGAGAGCCCAACGGGAGCTCCGACATTCGAGGGGCAAACAAGGTCTTTAGCTCCATTACATAAGAACAAATGACGAGAACCTCCACCAGGCTCCATTTAATAGGACCTAGAACAATTTGAGTTTGTGTTCCCAGTAAGGCCCTGAGCATGTGGGACAAGAACAAGAACGTGGCCCTCAACCTAGTTCATCCCACACTACAGTGTACACAGGACATATAATAAGGATCTGTGCTGTATCACATATTGGTCCTGTGTAACACCGGTGTACTGTTAAGTCAGGCTACGGATACATAGACAATAAGCCTTCAACAGATGTGTGTGTGTGTGTGTGTGTGTGTGTGTGTGTGTGTGTGTGTGTGTGTGTGTGTGTGTGTGTGTGAGAAAACTATTAGTGCACCATTTGTCTCTGTGAAAGTGTGTGTTGCTAAATCTATCATTTATCAGGAGCGTTGAGAGCTGTGTGAACACAGCAACTCTCCAGTAACTCTACACTGTACTTATCTCGTACACAGAACACACTGTGCTGGGAGTCTAACTGGTAACCTTTTTACATGTTTTGTGTCACATTCATTAAATAACCTTGAATCTGTATTTCCACAACTATTTCTTAATGGAAGCGATTCATTTTAGATGTCATCATACAATATATCACAATATAGTATTTTTTAGGGAAAATCCAACCATCTGGTAATGCCTATTTGCCTATCCAGTAATTAAATACTACCCTTCAAGATCCCCCAAAATCATGTAAAACAATCCTGGCCACCATTTCTATGTGCGATGGTGGAAACTGTATAGCAACATTTGTACTGGTAGACAAATTTATTGCTACAATTTCACACCTAGACAAATATTTAGCTTCCCACACCTGCAAGAGTCTTAACAGGGGGAACATCTGGATTGAACGCCTGAGTGGAAATTAACTTCTAAAAGAGGGTCTTTACAACCAGCTACAACTAGAAAACTGGGCATACTTATCTACCTGTATAACTCTGCCAAGCCTTTCTCTGCTGAGGACCTGCCAATCTGTAAAGACAGGCTACTCTCTGAGGGATAACTGCCATGTTCAGAATAACGCATTTTTACCTGTATGCTACGTGTCCACACAGAGGAGAGGAAACACTGCTTCCTGCACCACGCTATCATAACATAGAATCTTTGACAAACAGATGCAGACAAACTGCTATAGTACATGTATCACAAACTGGCTTTTATAGCAGTCACTGAGGTACTCTGTTGCTTATCCATTATTCGGTCATTATTCATATTCAGGTTGCAAATGGGCAAAGAAATAATAAATTATTGCAAGAAAATCTTGATAATGTGAATCAAAGTGCTTGTGAGTTATGTACAGTAGGTAGTTAAAGGGTACAGGAATTTTCGGGGGTTAGCGTCAAGCTCCACTATATCTAGCACACACTTTATTATTAAACTATTATGTCTACAGTATTGATCTTCATCAAACTGAACTTGAGCAGTTGAGTGACAAGGCTTGTCAGGACATGTCAACAGCCCACTGCTACCTTTTGCTTAAAAAAACAAAAATGAAACTTATCTTAATAATATCCTCCAACAGGCAACTTACTGTCTGTCTGCATGCTTTAGCCAATTCTGACTGATAAAGCTTGCATATGTACACTGTACCAACCCTTCCCAAGAGAATAACACAGACTTGAGCAGGTAAAGGTTCTTCCAGCCACTGCAAAGTTTTTCTGATCTGTGTGGTGTGACTAGTAACTTATTTTCTGTGCCAAATACACTAATAGCGAATATTCTTTATGAGTTGCGAATAATGAGTCAAATGGTAAGTTGCTACAGAATACCATAAGTACGTTTTCATAGCAATAAAGGTAACAATGATTAATGATTAAAAATAACCTTTTTCCACTATACTGACTACGGCCAATGATCCATGTCAGAACGATCAAGTTTAAAGTTAATGATCTTCACACAAAGGTGAACATTTGGGTCCATTTTGGTAGTTTCAGTTTCCATTTCCAAGTCTCTTAATTTAGTCTCTTTCTTCAAATATACAAACAGAGCGGTAGTAATGAATGGTAATGAAATGTGTGGTCATACAGCACACTGACACTGATATACATGGTGGTAAAAAAAGTTAAAGTAAAATAGTAGTAAAACGAACAAAATAAAATAATAGGAACATGTATAAATATATGAAATACAAAAAAATTGAACAGAATAAGGTAACTGTAACATTTCATGTACAGTTGTATGTACATGAAATTGTACATAAAAGTGTACATGACAGTGTTGTCATGTACAGTAGCTCTGTTAGCTGTTCAACAACCTGCTGGTTCTGGTCCATAAGCTCCTATACCTTTTGCCAGGCGGTAACAGTTTGTGACTGGGGTGGCTCTGGTATAGGGGTAAAAAACTGTTCCGTTTACCATAGCTTTGTATTGCACTGAAATGCATCTCAATTGTTAAAAATTGGCAAGAAATGTCACCAAAAACTATCCATGAAGAAAACAAATCAATGTGTCCATATTCTTTACAATCTGTCAGGACATATTGTGTCAGTCTTGTGGCATGCCATAACAAAAGTGTACGTGTATAACAAAAGTGAAGATGAATTACTGGTATGTATGTAATGTTAGATGCTGTCTGCCTCCTCCCCGCCTGTCTTGCTCTCTCAGCAATGCGCCTTTTCTGAATTCTTGGCGTCAATCACCAACAGGCCGATACGCAATCTCACTACACAAACTATTAAAAGACTGCTTCCCAACACTAAAAACCACTCAGCCGTGGTGCTGTGCTGGAGGTTAAGCCCACTGTGCTTACACATCATCTGAACCAACTGGCCAGTAAACAGAATTCCTGAGAGCTATGCATGCTATACGGAGGGCAATAAAATATAGTTTAGGCTACTTTCCGGGAAGATCATTATCATAATACAAACATTTGTGCTTGGCTTTGGGGCTAATTTATTCACTTGTTAACAACATGGTTAGACAAAATTTTAAATAGAAGTTTATCGAGTTAATGACTAAAACATCTATTAAATTAAACGTGTGGCCTGATTTATTGCTTTTTTTAAAGTGTGTTAAAGCGTACTAAAGCTCTGCGAGACATTCAAAATGGAGAAAGAACTATCAGAAGGTAGTTCAATGAAACTCACAGTGATGTGACGGTGAGTGATACAGCCTTTGTAAAATATGATAACACTGTGAAAAACCTTGTTGGTATTTGCTGTTCTGACTGGCGACATTGTGCCTAGTTGAAGGGTGCAAGGCAATATTCAGGAATTTAGAAGATAAAAAAGACAAATATGACTGGAGTGTCCCAAGGTAGAGGATTATACTGTATGCTCTGGGAAAAATGTTTTAACTGTGGGCCGGGCCTCCCTGAGGATTTGCAAGATGCTTTCCCAGGGTTCGTGAATTGATTTTAAAATTTTAAAATAATATTTTGAATCACTGTATTTTGAATCTTCCGTCTAATCTAAAATATAAACTAATTATGATTTCTAAACTTGATTATCTTTAAATCATGGGTTACAGGTCAAAAGTAAATGGAAATTATTAGGGCCTCTACAAGCTTAACTTTATTACTTTAAAAGAAAAAAGAAATTGCTGCAGAAAAACATAATAAATGTGCAAAGTTTGAGTTCTGTGCTTGAAGGGAAAAAAGTCTTTTATTCAAACGAAATCCACTGAAACTGTAATAATGCTCTGTGTGAGGCACACGCAAAGAGGTACCAACCATAGGGGCAGCTGTAGCCAAGCAATGTTGCAACTGACGTAAGCTGGCCGCACACTGCAGGTCACACCATCACAATCCCCAATGAACACATTCACATGAACCCTGTGTCCTTTGACACGGAGCACCAAGTGAAAAACCAGATGCTTGAAATGAAAAAGTCGCACATATTTGGACACTAGTTCATCTTTTCAACCAGACAACTGACCATGGCACCGCACCTGTAATAACTACCTCAGTAATTAAGTGAATTCTGCACATCATCACACACACTCACTGGTGTTGAGTGAACAAAAAGGATCCTGCAGGATGCACCGGCATGGGATCATTACAGACCATATCGTAGCAAATGACCGTACGCCGACTAAACATCACGCAGACTAAACATCACGCAGACTAAACATCACGCAGACTAAACACCACGCAGACTAAACACCACGCAGACTAAACATCACGCAGACTAAACACCACGCAGACTAAACACCACGCAGACTAAACACCACGCAGACTAAACATCACGCAGACTAAACATCACGCAGACTAAACACCACGCAGACCAAACACGAGGCACGCCATCATTTCCTGCTCACCTCCAGCACCGGCCCAGCTCCCAGGATGATCTGCTCCACCCCGCTGGCGAAGCCCTTCTGGCTGAGAGCCGTCAGGTGATGGATCAGGAAGTTGGTGCTCTGGGTCTTTCCGGACCCGCTCTCCCCGGATATCACGATGCACTGGTTGCGCTGCCTCTGCAGCATGGCGTGGTAGGCCACGTCCGCCACGGCGTAGATGTGCGGCTCCAGCTCCCCCAAGGCGTGGTTGTCGTACATCTTGACGTACTTGGGGTTGTAGATGGGCAGGAACTTGAAGGGGTTGATGACGATGAGGATGCTGCCCACGTAGGTGTAGATCCTCTCCTGGCGGTAGCGCGAGCGCAGGTTGTCCAGCAGCGAGCGCTCGGTGAGCTCCGGCAGGCGGCAGAGGTCGGCGTGGTCGCCCTGCGGCTCGGGCTGGGGCAGCAGGCCGCGCTCCATCATGCGCCGCCGCTCCTCGGTGACGCGCAGCCACATCTGGAGGCTGCCGCCGTAGTGGATGGAGCCGTCCAGGTTCTTCTGCCGCAGGAGGAAGCGGTAGTCCTCGCCGCCGGAGAAGGAGCGCTGCTCCAGGGCCACGCGGGGCCACAGCATCATCCGCTGCACGGGGCAGTCGTTGGGGTTCAGGATCCACTCCTCCCCGCCGAACTCCTTCACCTCGGCCAGCACGTAGCACTTGGCCCTGTCCAGGCGGAGGCGCTCCATGACGCGCTCGATGGCCTCGGCGGCGGTGGTGGTCTTGCGGGCGCTGACGGGGCAGTAGATGGTGCCCTCGGCCAGGTCGCCCGGGTAGATGCGCACAGTAAACTCGGAGTTCTCGAAGCGCTGCCGCCGGCCCAGGGAGCCAGCGCCGCCGATTCCCCCGCTGGCCCCGCCATCACGAGCACTCATGGCGGAGCAGGAGTTCCCATCAGCAGTACCCACTGGCGCGTCCTTCACTGGGCTGGAGGAGGGCTCCCGGCGTCAAGACATCACCACTGTGACAAGACAAGGACACACAAAGACCAGTGAGTACGTTACACAGCGACACTTTGGGAGGCACAATTATGACAAAAGGGATTTTCCTCAAGGGAGGTGGGTCGGTAAAATCAATAATAAGTATTCGGGGAAGCATGGTATGTAAAAAAAAAAATAGAGTGGAAATTCTGACGAAACTCTGATCTTGATGAAATTCTGAAATTGTTTTTCCCTTATTTTTTTCTTTGTTGTTTCGCCCTTATTTGATGAACTTCCTGGTACCTAATCATGATACTGTGATTAAGTAAGTAAGTAAGTAAATTTTATTTATAAAGCACATTTATAGCAGGGCTGACCAAAGTGCTGTACATGTTAAAAACAAAACAAAACAGATAAAACAGCCAAACAGAAAAAACACAAAAAGCATCAGGATTACTAAATCTAGGAGCCCTGAAGGGGGGGGAGCAATGTTTGTTAATGCCGATTTCAACCACAAAGGCAATTTCAGACACGAATTGAGGAGTGCACCTTTAATTTTTAAATATCAAAACAACCACAGACACAACACTTCCAAATCGTGTCAAATTATGACACCAGTGTGTGGTTATGCAATCCTCTAAAAGGGCCAAACTGATTTTCGGGATCGCAACGTGCAACCTCATGATGAGGAAGGAGAAAGGACCAAGTCATCTGGATCCAGGGGATTCATTCCATCAACGCAAACACACATACATACGCACTGCGTGCACGCCATTCCCCCCCCCCCAATGCCAAGACTAGCAGCTGCCATCCTCGACACTGAATACACAATCCCACCATTCATAAGGCCCCTGTTTAATACACAGCAGAGAGGCATCATGGGGTTAGTTCTGGCCAGACAGAGAGACCAAGGGCTATCCTGACTGAGCGAAGGACAAAAACTCTCTGTGCTCTAGGAGCGTTCCAAAGCAGATCTCAGAGGGGGTGAATGAGAGTACCAACTGCAATCTCAGTTTCAATATCTCTACATACAAACGACAAAATCTCCATTGTGTCAAGCTTTCAAATTGCAATGTGTAATCTGTCCCTTGTACATTTTGGTCTTTTGTGGAAGATTAGGACCTGCCATACAAAAGAAAAAAAGGCACTGGTCATATTTGATGTTCTATACAGGCATCAGCGACCAACCCACACAGACCGTCGGTTTGTTAAGCACACAGGCCTCTTGTTTCTGTTGCCTGCACCTTGGCAGCTGTAGGAGCACGCCGAAGAAAGAGGAAAACAGGAAACTGTGTGGGGATGCGTAAAGGAAAGTGGAGAGTAAAGGACTCCAGCTGAGAAATGATACAATACTGCACCCCTAACTGGTCATTTCCTGTGCTCCAATATTGACCCCCCCCCTCCCCCTCCCCCTCCCTCCCTGTGTTGCCTGCACAGCCATGTTTTCTTAGCCAGCTTCATACAACCATGCCCAGACACAGATACTCTCCTCTACTTCGCACCACTTTACATACGCAAGACTGGATTCACACGAATACTAGTGGATATTTATGACCGCATGCTAAGTATGAGTGTGTGTCTGACTGCTTATGTTTTGTTTTCTCTCTCCTGTGTGTGTGTGTGTGTGTGTGTGTGTGGGTGTGTGGGTGTGTGGGTGTGTGGGTGTGTGGGTGTGTGGGTGTGTGCGCGCGCGTCGGGCGCCTAAAACAGATGGTCGACTCACTGCTTAAAGGGTGGGGGGTTTAGGGTTGCGACTGTGGCAGACAGCACACGACAGTACTGGCCTTCTCTGGGTTTACTATCAAAGGGACAAAGGGGGACAATCCACTAATGGACTTCTCCAGGACTTAGCCAATCACATTACATCTCCCCATTACAACCATCTCCACCACTCTGGGGCCCATTCTTGTTTCACAGATTGACACACAACTGCATTATCCACTGGCTGGGAGGGTTCATGGCAACATGGGGGGGCTCAGATGAGATTGTAGGATTGGGGGATGGGATCAGAAGGGCTACTTCTTAGAAGATGTTCCTCTTGCATTGCGGTCTTAAAAGGCACACCCCTCAATTGTGTAAAGCACCCACACATTTTTGCCCAGGTCCCTGTCCACTGTCCTATAGGTGTAGAGCATGGTTTGAGCCTAGAAGTGCTGTAGGGGGGAGTAGAGAGCACGACAAGCCACTCAGCACTCAGGTGCAGGACGGGCACGCGCTGGAGAAGATAAAGTAGGAGAAGATAAAAAGGCCTGCAATCTGTGAGTGTAAGGCTCAAAATAGTGCATGTGGAACCACTAAGACAGACGCACAGAAAGGTACCAGTCCATTTGGTATTTTAGAGGTAAAAAGGAGAACCTTAAGGTCACATCTAAGGTGAGCTGGGAGCCATTTAGGATTGTCCAGAGTCGTCTATGTTCAGTTTTAGTCCGGATGAGTGTAGGTGAGTGAGGCTGTCAAAGTTCAGAATGGCACCGGTGAACAGGTGAACCTTTAAAAATACAGCGTCATAAAAGCAGCATGTTGCATCTTTAGATTAAACTATCAACCAATATCAAAGGAAAACCTCAAACAGTAACTGTATATCAAGGCTGAGCTTTGTTTAAACAGGCTAATAGCACATGCCCTATATTAGACCCATATGTGCCTTCCTGCAGTATATGGGCTTTGGCAGCCTTTCAAAGGACAAATCACTGGTGTTGTGCAGTGACGTATTCTATGTTAAACATAAGAAAAGATAAGAACCCTTTATTGATCCTTGAAGGAACTTAACTCTGCCACCTCAACGCCAAGATCAACGAAACACAAGAGGAATAAGAGGAATAATGACATCATCTGGGGGATGATGTCATTTTTACCTGTGCGGCCCGTGTGTTCTAACTCAGGTCGAAGAGTCTTGATGTGGGAGATTAGAAACAACCTGGCAGCCTGAGCTCAGCAGCAGGAAACATCTTGGTCTCTTGGTCACCCTAAAGCCACTAACCTAACAGGTCAGGTTTGCAATCGAGGAGCATCTGACATGGAACCTGTGCTTTGATGCAAGTTCTCCCTTCAACAAAATACCCTTATCAATCTGAGCTGCAAACCATCACAAATCACTTTAACTAAGTCACCTGAGTTATGACACCTGACATTTTTAGTGTGACAGGGGTGTTGTAAAGTGTGGGTGGCCCTTTAAAATAGATCCAAAGTCAGATAATGATCTCAGGTTAAACGCAAAGCTGGGTTTATCTCCCCATAGATCTCTGACTTGACATAACTTGAAATGGGGGAGCAAAACATGATGGAAATGTCCTCTACTTGGCACACGCACACACACACTCTGTAAAAGCTCAGCCTGCCACATTTGTTTAAATTGAGTAAACCTCAAAAAAAGTGTCTGGGCACACCCACAACAAATCGGTGAGAATCGGTGACCTAAACTCCTCTACACTAACCCTGAGCACCGGAGCCTCCCAGGGCTAAGTACCTAGCACCCTCCTGCACTCCCTGATGACACAGCTCAAGTGCCACTGTGCCAACACACCTACCATACACTGTGCCTTAAGAAAGAGACTCCAGTCACCCAAAGCCCTAGTCTGTTTACCCTAGCGTCTGGCGTACGTTACCGTAGCGACCCGAGCACGGACTACCAGACTTACAAACAGTTTCTTCCCCTAAACCATCGGGCTCCTAAATTATTAATCATCAGATATGACCCTATGATCAGAACACTCCTGTTTACATCCGGTTATTGTATTGTTCTGCATATTGTAGTGTATTGTTTTGTGTTGTATATTTATTCTATGTACTTTTAAGCACCCTGGTCACTTTATTCACCCATGTTCTAACATATATTCTATATCAATCGCACTGCTGTACTATAACCAAGATCTGTTACCGACTACTCACATTCTTACATTCATAGTACTTCATTTTATCTTTTTAATACCTTAGTGTGCTCTAATTACTTAATGTCTACGTAGCCAACCTTGCCCCAGTCATATGAATTTCATTGTCCAGGATGACCCTGTGTTGTACTGTAGTGTACACATAACTATAAAACACATTGGGCTCTAGTTTCCTGGCCAATTTGGTTTTATTCTACACCAAACTAGTGCTGCACCACCTGATTTTGACTATTACACCCTCTACTTTATCCATTAGGGCGCAAGTGATGTCATGGTGCGCCGGGAAATTAGTAAATTTGTAAACTTGCCCAGCAGAAGGAAAAACCACCTTGCGTTTAACAAAATTGTCATTACATCTGCGTTAGCGCTACCATTGGCCTTGCTCTGTCCGGAAAATAGAGCCCTTTGACTTTGACTTGACCCATGCAACAAAGTTCCCGGATACGTGCTGTATATCAGATGCACTGGAGAGATCAGTGACTTATAAGACATACCGCACCCTGAAATCATGCTCAGTTCATACGTGTAGCATTAATCCATTCATTCTAAGAAAATGACCTTGTAAACTGTGCTTTGTACTCTATTTGAGAGGTGTCACTACAGAGGTTCATTTAGAAAGACGCTAAGGAGGGGTTCAGCTGTGAGTCAGACACTTCAATGGCTGTCATTGTTATAGACTAAATTATCGAGTTGGTTCAGTTTTCTAGGATGTGAACTTGTGAAGTCATCTTTTTGGAAGGAAATGTATTTCCTCTATTGCCAGCAAAGTACTGACAGCTAAGAATTTGGTAAAGGCGCCATATGATATGGTCTCTTAAGCCTGCGGGAGTGTGAAAGTACATTTTATTTCAGGTGTGTTAGTACTGGAATGTCAACATTCATCTAGGCTAGAACTTTTTGTATGGTCATACTGCAAGTCACAGGCTCCCGATTGGCTGACTAAATTACAGAATTGATTTTAAGGATTTTAAATCAGCTGCAAAATCCTGCTTTGTTTCTATAATCAGATCTTTCAAGCCTGTGTGAGTCCGGCCATTGCATGACACCCTTCAATGTTTTTGGACATTTGGCTGTAGGCTGTGGAACTTTAATAAACGTTTTGTACTTCTATTTACTTAATTTACGTTACTTAATTTAAAACATGTGCACACAAGCCTGTCGCCTAGTATAAATACTTTGCAGCAAAGTTGTCTTAAAGGGGAAAATACTACTTTATACTTCAACAGGTTCCATCCCCCTCACTGCCACAGAAGAAAATAATTGCACGTAGACATTAAAACACATACCGTTGCCTACCACCAGTCATAAACGAACATGTGCAAATGAATACCACAGCAGTTTGCAGAGGTATGTGCTTTGATTTGTTTTGTCTGGCATATAATTGCTCCGAAACATGGGACAACTACAGGGACTATTTTTCTCCCTGTGGGAAAATGAAGAAATAAAAAATCTTTACATATTTAAGGGCGCTTTCACACCTGTAGTTGGGTTCATTTGGTCCAGACCAAGGGCCAAAATCAGACGTTTCGGTCCCTTTTCACACCACAATGTTTGCTCTGGTCAATTGAGGAGTTGGTGAAACGGACCCAAAAATGCAGCAGCAAAGGTCACGTGACAACATTCACATCACTCATTGGCCAGATTGTGATTGTGTTGGAGCCATTTGATTGGCAACCAGCGTGTGACGCTGGTGGTGGAAAAAGGTTCATTTACATGTGGCCTAATTGGTTCAGCTGTGTTGCGCACAGCAAGGTCACAGTTTTTTGAACGTGGTTAACGGGTACTGAAAGATTCAATGAAATATTATTTTGTTAGATTATTTTTGTTTACTTAAAATAAACGGATTGTCATATCCAAGGATAACAGTTAACTGGTGGACAACAAGTTATTCATGGGAAATTTCTATGACAAAATACACGCATCTACACCGATGCCACGCGTTAATTACCGACCAAACAAATTATCAACTGTGCGCCAACAGTGAATTTGTTCTACAGATCTAGGAAACCCCCTTTCCCTGAGCTGTTGGCTAAACAATGCAAAGATTTTGCTGTTCTTGTGTGTTGGGACCTAATACGGTCATCATGCCAAATTTCTATGGGGCTCCGCACCTCCTCACAACTCCAAATTTGTCCACAAGTTGCCATACTGCTTGCATTCTGTTAACAAATACTTATCCTCCCATAATGCACAGCGCAGCTGACTACAGCAACTGGTTTAGTCCAAAAATGCGCAGTTCTTCCAGCAGTTGGGTCGGATCACGTTCTCACCACAAATGAACCGCCACCTCTTCTAGGAGGTCTCAGTGCGCTTGTTTGGTCCATTTTGGTGCGCACCCGAGTCCCACCTATTCAAACGAACCGCACCAATGGTTCGTATATTTTCACACAACTTCACGTGAGCACTGGCACAACCCAAAATGAAACAATAAGAAAAACACCATTCTGTGATCCGGAAGGTTCTGCCGATGCGAGCAGTGACGACACGTCTATGGTGTTATATGGGGAAAATTACACAACATTACAAGGTCGTATCAAGGTGCACTGTAGGCCAATTCGGAGAATCGAGCAACCTTGAAAGAGCAAACCTTGAAAGAGCAAACCTTGAAATGGAGTACAGTATCAGATACAAGAAGGCCTTAGCTACATGTCCCTACCAATCACAACCATGCCTGCTAGAGAGTATTAATGTACTGACTTTCAGGCAGACTTGGCTGGAATTGCAGTTGTGTGGGCTACCATTGGGCCTCTCTGTCAGTTCATTAAGTAATTTCAGGAAACAATACAATAATCATGTTTGTCACAATGATATATGACGCTGATCAAAGCAATAGCTTAGTCACTCCTTTTATTTGTTTTATGGGCAACAATGTAGCCCTTTGGCTTGCAGAGTTTGAGCATTGAACACTGCTGATCTGCTGTTGCCGCTGGTTGCGCTCACATTTTCCCTCATTCTTGTAGTAGCCTGATTGGAATGGAGAGTTTCCAGAATGATGAGTAGAGCAGAACAAATAGTGGAGACTGCCAGGCTAATTTCTCCAAAGTTGCCTAATGCACCTAAGAGTTACTGTCACTTCAGAACGCTGACATGGCATCAACAGTTCAATAACTTGCTGGTTTTGAGGTTGTGCAGATCAGCTCCCTCTTCGGAGCTGAACATACAGTAGTAGTGTAGTACAGAGCTTAGAAATCGTTATGGAAACACAGGTTCAAATGTGTAATTTTTGAGAGGCCCATAGTCTTTTCTAAGTAGATATATGTTTGGAAATTACTTCTTTATATTGATGAAAAAGTTCGACAGTCATGATGATGACAGTATGAAAAGGATTATCTGAATTAAATTAAAACTTTAAATATTTGCTAAATGAATACAACAATTATTTGTAATTAATCTACGACTTGTAAACAACCACTATGGAATTAAGTGAGATGAAAGGCAGTACAGTGCCGCCCAGTCAGACGTGGAACATTCTGAGCAGCATTGTTGGACAAAAGGGAACTATATTGTTTATCTTTCATGGATAGATACAGCAGTGGAGATACTATATACAGTATAAATAGAAACACTATTACCAATTGAAATCTGGTCTCAGACACATGATTTGAAAAGTAGCATTGCATTCATTCTAGTAACTCTGAAATACAGCATTATGTTTCTCCCTCATTAAGCCAGCTTACTCAAATAGCATATATACTGCATTTTCCACCACCATTCTAATCCATTGCTTATTTAAAATAGCCAAAAAAGGCTACTGATGTGTAGAACTTGGCAGTTATAGCAAAAACATAGTGTATGTGAGAGAGAGAGAGAGAGAGAGAGGATTGCGTGAATCTCTGTCCTGCATGTGTTCAGATAAACTAGATATAGACACAACCAGAGAAGGGCTGCTATGACAGGAAAGGAGAGTGTGAAATGGAGAAAGAAGACGCATGAGATTCCTGGGTGATGTGCCCACAGCCAGTGGCCCGCCAGCCTCCCCCACAACCATACGTAGTGGACAGAGACACCAATCCACCTCTTCTACGCTCCCCATCCATCCTTCTCCCTCCTCCACCTCTCCCGTCATCGCTGCCACTCCTTAGTCATATACTTTAGAATCAACATCCTCCCTAATATCCCATTTCTTCCATCAGTTTCCTTCGCAGAACTGAAATTCCGGCCGCCGGTTGCCCCATTTGCAGTGTAAATACACCTCCTTTTTGGTCGTTGGCCCAGGCGGAGCACCAATCACCACCTCCACCCCACATTAGCGGTACGCCGACCCAGGAACAACATTGTAGGCTACCAACAGCGACTCAAACCTCACTCTGATCCCATGACTCGCTAAATATGGACTGGGGTGCCAAATGGTACCCCACATTCTGTCTTGTTGGGGAGACAGACCCAAGACTAAAAGGAGAACTGGATACATTGTAAACAAAAACATTTTTTAAGCACTTCGCAATTAGCAATTATTTACTGTTTAGATTTTAAACTTGAAGCGTGAATGCTAACTTTGTTTATTGTAACTTGTAAACTGTTTTAAGGATTAAATGATAAACCTTCGAGTAATGTTGTGCAAATGCAT
>JAODLI010059612.1:0-15377 GCA_027575585.1 Percopsis omiscomaycus | reverse complement strand
CATTCACTGCAGCACAGGTACACAGATGTGCACTACAGGTGAGTCATTCACTGCAGCACAGGTACACAGATGTGCACTACAGGTGAGTCATTCACTGCAGCACAGGTACACAGATGTGCACATGCAATTAGTTAGAGATAATGATGTAGTGTGAGTGGAAGACAACAACAAGCACCATTCTATTCATTTATCAAGTGTAAAGTACAGCTACCATGAAGCCATTTAATCAGCAACATCAGCAATCAGCAACATTCAACTGTCAATAAAGATAAAGTTGAAGAATACCAAACCAACTAATCGATAATGACATTAGTTGCCATGTTGACACCGTCTATTGGTGAGGTAAGACAGGACAGGGGAGGTGAGACAGGACAGGGGAGGTGAGACAGGACAGGGGAGACGGGACAGGGAAGGTGAGACAGGGCAGGGAAAGTGAGACAGGGCAGGGCAGGTGAGACAGGGGAGGTGAGACAGGGCAGGGCAGGTGAGACAGAGGAGGTGAGACAGGGCAGGGCAGGTGAGACAGGACAGGTGAGACAGGACAGGGCAGGTGAGACAGGTGACCCTATAAAGGATACGAGGCGTTCCTTCTGTGCGACACACCATGTAGAGACAGGCTGCGATGACGTGAGACATCTTGCGCCCCCTAGTGAGCTGTCGGCTCACCACCATCCGGAAGAAGTTAAAGGCCGTGTCGAGACAGTGTTGGTTCAACTGCAGCTGGGCGCCCAAGGCATGTATCTGTCTTTTACCTGGGTAAATACATATGATATAGTGTTGGATCTGTCTATTACCTGGGTAAATACATATGATATAGTGTTGGATCTGTCTTTTACCTGGGTAAATACATATGATATAGTGTTGGATCTGCCTATTACCTGGGTAAATACATATGATATAGTGTTGGATCTGTCTATTACATGGGTAAATACATATGATATAGTGTTGGATCTGTCTTTTACCTGGGTAAATACATATGATATATTGTTGGATCTGTCTATTACCTGGGTAAATACATATTATGATTTGTAAGCACAATAGATATATACTGTATGTATACGAGTAAATATATATATCGCACCATTCTGCAGGGTCTGTGCGCGGGACTCTTTGCCTATACTGGTGTGAAACCCACTTCCCAGTAGAGGGGTTTTTACTGGTCCTGCATGACAAACAACACATTTATATCACATGGTACACAGCTATCTACATGAAATACAGCAGTATTAAAGCATACATACATGCTATACAGATGAAATACCTGCAAAGACATTCTGCTCAAATAAATATAAAGCTGAGATTATTGTTATTGGAGACTTGTGTGTGTATTGTTAAACGTGCTGGGATCAACTGGATCTCAAAGCAAGCACCGCAATTCTATCTTATTTATTTAGTACGTTTTGCCTTTTACATGAATATTCGTCTCCACTCATGGGGCGTGAGTGGAACAGTGAGTTAGTGCAAATTATTAAACATGAACACAATTTGTATAATAGAGCTATTGAATTTTTAATGGGTCTATATGGGGAGAGCCCCAGAACATCCATTCGTAGTTTAAGTTACTACATTACAGCAGTGTCCTTTTCCTCCTGATTGAAATATAGATTATAATACAGTTTGTCAACCACTTAGTTCTAACCTGGTGATTTAACTTACTGTACGTTTGGTCGTGAAACAACGCTAGACGGATGCAAACTAAAAGAGTGCTCACCGTCTGATGAGACAAACTGTCCCACGGCAGAAGAAACTCCTCCACTCCCCTCAACAAACTGGACCTCTGAGATGATAATGTTGTCCTCTAGAACCGAGCCACAGCTGGTACAGACGGCGCTGCCTCTGGCCTGGTCCAGATCGATGTCAGAGCATCCACAGGTTTTACACGCCCGGCTGCTCATGGTTCCGCCTAGTCCACGCAACATACATCCAGATTCGCCTGTGAGAAATGTTGCTATCCTGAGTCCCTAACTATTGCATTTTGCTGACTATAAACATCACTACATGTTGAGAATTCAGGGAACCACTAGTCTATCTAGATCAAATGTTACTAATCCTGTACTTGTACTATATGTAATACATGTATAGGTGGGTGACAGTGACAGACAACTACCCAATTTAACCATTTGGTATTTGACCTACACAGTGAATTCTACAATACAATACAGTATACGTACAACAACTCAACCACCTACGGATGGGCTAGTGGTTAGGGTGGTCGGCCACTAGCCGTAACATCGCGGGTTCGATCCCGACATGCGAGCTCCGTAATGGAGTATTTCTTCTTAATATTTAGCACTATACATCGATGTGGATTAAAGCGACTATTATATTACTATATTGCAATAGTACAGCCGGATTACTATATTGCAATAGTACAGCCGAAAGAAGGTCGCGAGTTGCTCTGAATCGGTGTTTTTTGTTGTTGTGTTCCACTCCTCTAAAACAGAAGCAGAACTGCCGCCCACAGAAGCTGATCCTATACATGAAGACCAAGAACCTTCCATGAGTCCCATATAAACCTAAGGTACCGTACTGGTGTGCAGACCTTCCATGAGTCCCATATAAACCTAAGGTACCGTACTAGTGTGCAGACCTTCCATGAGTCCCATATAAACCTAAGGTACCGTACTAGTGTGTAGTAGCCTAGTTACTCACCAACAGAAAGAGACCATAGAACATGTAATAGAGGCTGATGCGATGAGGATATTATATTTGTACAATAAAATAGATTTAATAGACCATTATATATTCATCGCTGATAACATCAAAAATAAACTTGAGATTCGTATTCCTAGAATGTTTTGGCTGCGAGCTGAAGCGCTCTACATGTGACGTAATGTGGAGGGAAACGAGGGGAGGGGGTTTTATTAATGTGGTCGCGTTCAAAATGGTCTCTAATTTAACGACACAACACACGCGTCGTTTCAAAGGGCACAGTCAATAATACAAGTGTATTTTCTTTTATAAATTAGTTTGTGTAAGTGTAAAACCGATATATTTGCGATGTGTGAACACACCGCTCCAACGTAGTTGGTAGAGTCCAGTCTCTTCTGGCGCATAGCGATGACGTAACAGCAGGGCGGCTTGTTTGGATCGTTTGAATGCAGGCTGATATGCTGAGAGATAACCGATCTGGATAGATATTTCATATCCATGCATACCCTCCTGCACGGCTAGGGTTAGCTGTAGTTATAGTTGTTGAAGTGGGAGATAATATATATGAGATCAATGAAATAGAAGAAAGCAGAGAAATCACTTACGACACTGCAACTGCTCAGCACGGGGCGAGCAGAAGACATGACTAGCTAACACTTTAATAGTGTTTATCATAACAAAGAGTTTGACAAAGTTTAATAATGTTTCGGTGTCTACTCACAAAAATATGAACTGGGATCAACTGGACCTCAAACCGAGAATTATAACAGCACTAAAGAAAGGTAAATAAGATTTTAGTCTAATTAAGTAATTTTCACCTTAGATGAAGTGACAATATAAGTTTGCCATGCTAATCCCTGTAGGGGTTTGGGCAGAACGTTGTAAACCCAGTAAACCCAACCCAGAAGACTGTGTGTTTATGTGTCAGGCAGGCTGAGGTCAGCCCGGGAGGTCCTGGGTCTTTCTGGACCGGACCTGCAGACTCAGACTGGACTCTGTCGGAAGGATGTTCAGCTGCTCCAGACTGCTGCTGCTGCTGCTTGGCGCAGCCAGCGTTGTGCAGCAGGTCTGGCACACGCACACACACACACACACACACCTTTAGAGCAACAACACAGTCACACACATTACTACACGAGCGACTTACTATTAGTACATTTGTCAATAGTTGAACTGGTTAACCACCAGTGTCTGCAAGCTAATAGCATTCTCCTAGAATAAGGACAGCTTGTTGTCACTTGTTGTCACTTGTTGTCATGTGATTCAGATCTAAAGTTACACTACAGTGCCTACGTGTGCGTGCGTGTGTGCGTGCCTGTGTGCGTGCCTGTGTGCGCGCCTGTGTGTGCGTGTGCGTGCGTGTGTGTGTGTGTGCGTGCGTGCCTGTGTGTGTGTGTGTGTGTGTGTGTGCGTGCGTGTGCGTAGCCCTGCCCATGTCCAGGCTGGGGCTGGGGGGTGCGGCCAGGCTGTCTCTGGGCTGTCCAGTCTTGGACTCGGTCCTGAGGGGAGGACTACCTGTGTGCGGCATCACAGAGCTGGCAGGACCCAGTGGCGCGGGCAAGAGCCAGCTGGCGGTGCAGCTCAGCCTAGTGGTCCAGTACCCTGAGGAGCATGGAGGCCTGGACTCTGGTACTGTTCTCATGATTACACTGTTGGCCTGTAGAGGGCGCTGAAGCAGCCATGTGTCAGTCATCACAAGTGACAGTAGACACAATTACTATTCAATATTATGTGAAGGGATCAATCAGAACATAGTTGGGACTGAGCTGGTTATTGATCAGTTAATCCTCCCAGTAGAACACCAAGTCAGGTCAACTTTAGGGATATCAATCTGTTTATTTAAAAAGCATAAGCGATTATGAATCAATGACACCTGTTGTGGTGATGAAACCAGATGAAAGTGACAACAACACTGGAGAGGCAACAGCAAGACAACCCCCACAAAGGGAATGGTTCTGCAGGTGGTGGCCACAGACAATTGCTCTCTCCTCATCCTTCCTGACTGATTCTTCTCTACTTTGGTGTTCTGCTAGTGTCTTTGTCACTGCTGGAAGCATGAGGCGGTACCTGCAGCCCATTCAGGTTGCACAGGCAGTCCAGCTCCTCCAGGATGCCACATCCATGTGTGCCGTTACAAGAAGGTTTGCTGTGTCTCCCAGTGCAGTCTCAGGAGCATGGGGACTAGATTTAGGGTTACAGTTAGGCCAACTTTGAGGGTTGTCTTGCTGTTGCCTCTTCAGTGCCCCTGTTGTCACTTTTATCTGCACCAAAGTGTAGTAACTTATATGTTGTCCTAATGATGCACATTTTCTCACACTTTCTTATTAGTGTTTTGCGCTCCACAAGGCCCAAATCAAGACGTTTTGATGCCTCTAAACTGCTTTCTCCTTGTTCTTATTAGAAGTTGAATGAAAGATACCAGTGTCCCCACCGTGTGTGTGTGTGTGTGTGTGTGTGTGTGTGTGTGTGTGCAGGAGCAGCCTATATCTGCACAGAAGATTCCTTTCCTATCAGACGTCTGCAGCAGCTCGTCAAACATCAGGAGCAGCTCAGGCCCCAAGTTCCTGCTCACCTGGTCCAGAAGATCCACTTCACAGACAACATCCACATCCAGCACACTGCTGACCTGGTAACACACTGCTGACGTATTTTTCATTCTGAATGAAATCAATCCAATTTATTTGAAGTATTTCCATGAGCCCTAAATGAGGGCCTCATGTTTTTCCATGTGCTACAGGTCATTATTGATCATATGTACTTATAGTTTATAGTAAAGCTGACATTAGTACGTTCACCTCAACCAGGGCTTCAGATGATGCATTAACAAGCGATCTACTTCGCTTCTTAGTCCAGTACGGTCATAGTTGTCACGGAAACACACGTGAATGTGTTTTATTATCATTGTGTGTCCACAGGGGGCGCTGTGGACTTGTGTGTCACGGCAGCTGCCGGTCCTTTTGCAGCAGAAGCGGGTTCGTCTGGTCGTTCTGGACTCTGTAGCAGCTGTGTTCAGATCCAGCTTCAGTCCTGAAGAGGCTGTGGAGCGCTCTCGCCACCTGTTGGCCATCGCTGGTACTCTGCACAGACTCAGCCACAAATATTGTGCGCCCGTGCTGTGTATCAACCAGGTGAGTCCTGATTAATTAATATGGCGGTACATGGTTACCAACTAGCCAAGCTAGTGATTTACATTTATATTTACATGTACATCATTTAGAAGACGCTTTTATCCAAAGCCACTTACAATCAGTACATTTGTCAACAGTTGAACCGGTTAACCACCAGTTTAAGGACAGCATTATGTCTTAAGGCTACTTCACTTATGCAATTATAATTTTTTTAGTACATTACTCGAAAGTCATCATTCACTCTTCAACACCATCTATGACTAGCATCACAACCACTTGTACATCAGGGCTTCTGTTTCATAACAGACCAATCTACAGCTGTTACCGTGGCAACCTTGACATTTCTGCCCGTGCGTGATGTTTAGGTGACAGATGCTGTAGATGGATCTGAGGCTGCTGGCGATCTGGGGTAAGTCCTGCCTATAGTAACCTGCCTACCATCTACCATGGAGCAGCATGATATTGATAGGAGCTGTTTGCACGATGGGCTGCTGAACACACCTGTGTGTGTGTGTGTGTGTGTGTGTGTGTGTGTAGGCTGGGCAAGGTGCGCCCCGCCCTCGGCTTGGCCTGGGCCAATCAGGTGATGGTCCGTCTGATGATGTCACGGTGTACAGGCACGGTTGCCCTGGGTGACCAGAGCAGTGCCCCCCGCAGGCTCGAGGTGGTGTCAGCTCCCCATCTGCCCCGAGACAGCTGTGTGTGTGGGGTGTGGAAGGAAGGCGTCCGGGGGACCCACCTGTAAACCCACCTGGAGACCCACCTGTA
Organism: Percopsis omiscomaycus; assembly: GCA_027575585.1. Lineage (NCBI taxonomy): Eukaryota > Metazoa > Chordata > Actinopteri > Percopsiformes > Percopsidae > Percopsis > Percopsis omiscomaycus. Next base: position 8,829 of record JAODLI010059612.1, on the reverse strand, counting down.
GACCCACCTGGAGACCCACCTGTAGACCCACCTGTAAACCCACCTGGAGACCCACCTGTAAACCCACCTGTAAACCCACCTGTAAACCCACCTGGAGACCCACCTGTAAACCCGTCTGGAGACCCACCTGTAAACCCACCTGGAGACCCACCTGGAGACCCACCTGTAAACAGCTCTACTGTCCTAATGGAAATAAAGGGATTCCTATGTTTGGACTTCTTTAGACATGAAATGACATTATCATCCACATAAATATGGCAGGATTATTTGCATAATTTGGGCCAGAGGTACCATATAGTGTGTGTGTGTGTGTTCCACGGCTGTTAAAATGCATCCAGAAGAACAGAAGGATTTTTCCAGCTCCTCCCCCTCCCCTGCAGTGTAAGCTCTGCCACCAGTACTACAAGGATGACATGGAATCAAGTCATAGAAGCTGAGTGCGTTGGGCTGCTCTGATGTTCTTGTACAGGGTACGTTTGAGATGCCATGTACTGGTACACTGCAGAAGCTTTTTTAAATGGAGGCTTACTGATTCTATGTTTTGTTGTGAATGGCATTAAAATAGAGCTGACAACTTAAATGTTTGAAATGGAGGTAGTGATGACTTCTGATGTTTATATTTTAGCACTAGAAAAGAAAGCAGCCCTATTACATGTATCGGTGGAATGGTGACCAGGGGCAGTTATCAGACAGATGGCAAATAGGGTGAATTATTATATTTTTGGTAGTCATGTTAGAAAAGAGAACACTGAATCTTTTCGGCTGGGAGTAAACCAATTACTGTTATTTAGCAGACACTTGATTCTTAATGTCCGATAGAACTACCAGGAATAGAACAGAACTAATTCTACCTTGCAGCTCTACTTGGAAGACAAGATGCGAAACATTACCAGTGTGTTTATTGTATGGCCAGTGGTAACAGTATGTCTGGAAACTGTCCCAACCAATCCAACAGATCATGTCTACAGCAACTATGTAATGGCTGAAAAGTCCCCTCAAGACTCAATTAAAGTGTGTTACACGTGTTAAAACAGGCATGGGTAAATGGTAAAGGAGTGTATAAGCTCTAGTATCGGTATGCACAATTTATTTTAAAACCTATTTTCATGTGTAGTGCAAACATTACATTTTATGATCAGGTCATTTAGCAGACACTTTATTGACAACAAATTACAAGTGCTACAAGGGGCAGATAGGGGTTAGGCGTCTTGCTCAAAGATGCTTACAGGCAGGCCAACTGCATAGCTCAAACCATGACCTTTCGTCTAGAAGTGGAACACCCAGACCACTAGACTATCCTGCCCCAAACATGCATAATACACATGCATTAGTAGAATTCTTCTTGTTTCTAATCATCAGAAAATCCTGTTTAAGAAGTGAAGCAGAGTTGTACAGCATTTACTTTAGATTCAAACACACCTTCAAGAGATCTAGAAAACTAGGAGTCAACACTGGGTCATCTTAGCATATGAATGGAGCGATAATGTTACTGTTACAATAACTAATGCGACTTTAACTTCTTATTTGAAACAAATCTTGACTTATGTATTTGTAGACAGATGTTTGCTATCTATTTGTATTCATTTAGACCAGGGGTCTCAAAGTACTGACCCACAAGACAGTTTTGTCCGGCCCCACTATGTTTTAGGTTTGTCATTAGATTAGACGGGTTGGTTTTTTGCGTCAAAGAGTGTACTTTGCCAACTTCCTAAAAGAAAATGTCTCACCTGTGTCAGCACAAGTAGGACAGAGTATTTGGCAAGAAATAGGATACATATGTATGCCAGGCTACACTACATCTGGAAATGATAAAATGGATGAAAATAGTAATAAAAAAGCCATTACAATTACTATTTTATAGTTGATATTTTGGTGCCCCCCCCCCCTTCAATAAGACAATTAGTCAAGTGGCCCTGGGTAATTTAAGTTTGAGACCCTTGAGTTAGACTGTGCTCTGGTTTGGCGCTAGCCACCTGGTAGACTATAAAGGTACTGCACCATAGGCAGCTTGTAATTAAAATGAAGTCTGGCAGAGTCACAGCTAAAATGTTATGTTAAATATGGATCTGGGTTGTGGTCCTGGTCTACTGACGGCCTGGGTTCTGCACACGGCCGATGAAGAGGATGGTGTTGGTTCTCTGGTGGTAGACGATGAAGATGAATGGTCTGTTCACCGTCAGACGAGGAGGAAGGCTGCTGAACACACTGTTGCCCCCTGCTGGAGTGGAGCTGCTCTCATCTACTGTCATAGCAGCCTTATGGACCACCTGAAACATACATAACGTAGTATGTAAGACACTGGTGCCCCCTACTGGACAGGAGACAGTCTATACAGTATGATTATAGTATCAGTGTAGTATTAGTACCTGGGTCAGTGTGAGACCAGGCTGATCTGAGATTTGAGAAAAGTCTGCTGATTGGTCGAAAGGCTGAGAGATATCCAGACGTTTCAGGGAATCCTTAAGAACGAAGGCTGTCTGGAGGGCAAACCTGGGCATCATCACCTCCAGCTTCCTGTGTGTACACGTTATGTACACGTTATATACACGTTATGTACATATATATATTATATATTATACATTATTCATCACCACACTGTCTTGAGCTGTCCTGTTTTTAACTGAGGATTCTGGAATGACTTTCTATTGCAGATACAAAGAGTTACTATGGGAACAGGCCGCTGCTCTGAGGCTAGAATTACAAGCAGGACATTTAAGATAAAAGGTCGTACGTCTTCTTCAGCTGTCTGGTCCAGGCGCGGAAGCGCTCTGCCGTGAGCTCTTCCTCCACAGAGGACATGTCCACGCCCTCGTCTGGCAGGAGGACCAACATGGCAGCTCCATCTGACATGGACAGCTTGAGCACTCCCAGCCTGAGGGGGGCGTCGTAGGCCAGGTAGTACTTATCAGAGCGGAACATCATAGGCGTCTGCACGATGTGGTAGCGGTCCACGTAGAAGCGCTCGTCCTGTGTGAGGCTGGTGTTGAACGCTAGTGCAAACTGACCTGCCATCAGAGAAACAGGTCATATCTGGCCACTAGGAGGCAGAGTGTTGCAAAGGGGTTGTTGCAGCCCTTTATTGTGAAGAAGAGTCAAAAAGAATTTCAAACTACTGCTGCTCACCTGTAAACCTCTAACTGGTTTAGGGCCAAAATACATCCCTGAAATGCTTTTACAATATGAACCCTCTAGACCCCTCAGGTCACCTGGGACCGGTCTGTTACCTGTCCCCAGTCAGAAGCAGCATTTAGCTACTATGCAACAAATATCTGGAATAAACTTCCAGATGGTTTGAGACTTGCTCCAACACTGGCTACAATTACAATCACAATGAGGTCTCTTAGCAGACGCTTTAATCCAAAGCGATTTACAATTACATGCTGCTATTACATGGAGCGGATAGGAACCCACGACCTTCCGGATGAGAGTCCAACACCTAGACTACCATCATGCCCTGGCTACCTTTAAAGCTAGACTGAAGACATTTCTGTTCACCAGTGCTTTCTGCTACTGCAAACCTTGCACTTTGAATTTTGCTATGCTGTAAAACATTTAGATTTTATTCTTTAATTTAATTCATTTAAAATCCTCTTTTATTGTAGAACATGTTTTTATGTGTATGAAATGTGCTCTATAACTAAAGTGCCTTGCCTATTAACATATTACAATGTATAAATTACATGTGGGTATACACTACCCATGTCTACTGTACTATTGTAGTATAAATACATACCACATGCTTACAACACAAAACATACAAACAGCAGACATGCTTAGTTGTGCAATAATGTTAGTATTCGTCAATCTTAATTTTCATGTCTAAACAGGATCTGTTATAGAAATACAGTATAGTAAAAGCAATGCTTTATGTTTACAGCTTTTGATCAGGCCATTCACGGCACTACAGGAACATTCTTACTCTGGTACGTTGCCACAGTAACCAACAACAGCTGTGTGCTGGCGTCCAGCCCTTGGACCACTTCCTGGATCCGGTCTGCGGTCTGGGTCTGGGCCCAGGCATTGATGGTGGCCTCCGCCTCAGAGGGGGCGCTGTAGGCCAGACTCTGTACACTGCCTGCATACAGGCTCTGGACCAGTTCTTTGTAGGCTGGCCTGACGGAGAACGTTTGGAGGGGAAGAACACCAACACCCTGCTGGGTGGAGGCAGACCCGCCCACCTGCACAGAGCTCCTCAGACTGGAGAACAAACCTGGAATGGAGTTAGAATATATACATATACACATATATATACACATATATATATGTGTATATGTATATATACACTGTTCTCTTAACATATATACACATATATGTGAAGAGAACAGTGTATGGAACCCAGTACGGAACAGTGTGAGGAGGTTCTGGTTAGTTCTGGGTGGCTAGGTTTGGTTCTGAGCGCTTTGGGTTGGTTCTGGGTGATTCTGGGCCTACCTGGGATCTTCGGGGCATCTGCAGGCGTCAGTCCTAGGGCCAGGGCAAGCTGTTGTTGAGTGCTTCCATCAGAACCACTCAGCAGTGCCGCCAGGCCCGTGCTCAGGCTGAAGGGAGCTAGCAGGATGTTGTCGTCAGTCCGACTGGCAATGTCCCGGTATAAACGGGCCGCAAAGTCACCAATCTTGCTGCTCAGATCCTCAATGGACACCTGAGAGGCTGCTGGATGCAGCACGGCAAGGAAAACACTCCCCAGTAAAACACTCCAGAACATGGTTCCTGTCTTTAGAAAGGAACACATGGTGTTACATTACAGATGTGGTTTCCAGAGGCTCTATCTATTATCTATCTATTATATGGTTTCCAGAGGCAGTCAACTTGTTCCCTACAACTATGTATAAAAGGGGCTATAATTCCTACACTGTTTACTGGGTATGCGTAAAACAACCTCAAATTAAAGCAGTCAGTGTGAACTTTAACCTTTAACTTTAACCTACTCATTGTATCGTTTTAAATCCAAAGGAATCACTGTACAGTGCCAACAGAATGTGTCCCCGTCCAAAAACTACAGGACTGCTATATTGATGAAAAATGATGCCATAAAACTGAATTGGTCCGCTATCACTGATGTTATATTTATAGATGTATTTATACTATCCGCCCACATTTAACGTTAGCTGGTGATACATGACATTACAGCAGCATTGTTTGAAAAAAATGAAGCGGTACTAAAGGTATTCCGTTACATTAGATCTGCTCCAGCTCTATCGTTTGAGGTGATAGGTGTGTCCAGTAAACCTCAGACCAGTAAAAGATAACATGGCCTGAACCGGATTCCAGCCTGTATGGTCTGTTGTTATCATTATTTCATCCTAGAATCAGTCATCATCAAAACCTCGCCACCATCTCAATCAGTAGGTGAAATAAACACAGAAACATAAAGCGTAGATTTTACTCACATATGGTACCAGTAACGCTGCTTTCCGTTCCGATAATAACTGATTTAAGGTGATTGATCCGTTAGCTGATCGATGTGGGATAAAACTGCGCAGCGTTGAAAGACAAAACAGTGACACGCCAAGCCGCCAGGTGGCAACAAACGCCTAAAATCTAAAGATGAAGAAGAAATCCAGCAGGCGGCGCTGTTAAAAAAAAAGAAAATAACATATCTTCGTTAAATAAAGCTTGCAATGAACAATATATTAATGTACCAGTTATAATGTCTATAAGCCTCTTAAATTATTCTAAATATTAATGTGTTTGGTTATATTTATATATATATTTATTCTTGATTCTATTTATAGAGTTTACTTTAGGGAGTCTTAGTTTCTTCTCTAACAAACCCTGCTGATCATCCCAGTTTTTATTTTAAAGACTCAACAACTCCTGTTTACTATCTCTTAGATAATTATTAGATGATAACTAGTATCATTAACCTTCACTGGTGCTCCATAAATCTATCTTTAATGACAGTTTAGCAGATCTGGCAGATGCTGATCCCTCAGATAAAAATAGACGCATGTGTTTTCAGTGTTACCTGATAAGAGACAGCTTGAACACTGCATGTGACTCTGGTAAACATTATGTATATTACGTGTAAATAAATGGTCTAATGCTTAATATACACACAAACAAACACAGATATTTATATGGATAAATGGATGTATGGATAAAAGGGTCTGCTAAATAACAATACAATAAATTATTGTAATTATATGTTTTTGTGTATATGTCTTTGAAATAATGAAAACATAATATTAGACCTTTGAAATAAAACAGCTTTTTTCTATTCTTTTAATATTTACAAAATACACTGATAACTAAAACGGTTTCAAACATAAAGAAGGGTTTACACTGTCTGTCTCTCTCTCTCTTTCTGTCTGCCTGTGTTAGACAGTTGGACAGTGTGAATGTGACCACAGCCCAGATGATTTGCATGTCATTATGTTGTGAGAACGCTTTACTGGTGAGTCTACCTAGAAGTGACTGGCTTTACTGGTGAGTCTACCTAGAACTGACTGGCTTTACTGGGACAGGCTGGATATACTGAGGTAGGACCAAATCATTTGGTTAATACAGTTTATACAGTAATACAGACAAAGTTAATTTGTCAAAATATCAATTTATGAAGATTGATACAGGTGTTTTTTTAGTTAAAGCCCATAACTCTGTAGCTTCTGTACCTCAATATTATGTAGGTTGTTGAGGTCACAACAATGGGGGATACATTTTTTTCCATCATGTAACATGAAAGAGGGATCATTTCATGAGGTACTATTGAGGTAAGGAAACTGCAGAGTTGAGGGTTTAGGAAAAGTTCAATATCCCTTTCAACCAAAACTACATTTAAATGGTAAACAAATAGTTTGTACACTCTTAGAAATACGGGTTCCAAAAGGGTTCTTCTTAAAGGGCTGAGGTTCTACCCAGAACCATTTTCTTCTGAAAACCCATTTTTTGAAGAAAGGCTTCCTTTTAGACTAACAGTTCTATTAAGATCTCTTTTTATCCAAAGAACCCTTTTTGGAAAAAATAATTCTTCAAGAATTGTTGAAAGCATGTGCAACACTTAACTGGTGCTTTTATAAAGAGTGGTAAGAATACAGAGCATATGTATAATATGCTCTTTGGGGAGAAGATCATGTCTTGAACATCTTCAAAACAGCACTGCTGGCCTCTTACCTACTGAGCCACCATGTTAGTTTTGTTTGGAAAATTAACTACAACCTCTGGTGCGCGTGCTCAGAAATTGACGCAATGTGTCTGCAATTAAGCACATGAATGTGGGGGCAGTGTTCATTTAGAAAACAAATTTGTGATGAAAATATTTGTCAAACCTCTTTGAAAAACCAATACGCCAACGAGGCGACACTAGAACCGTGGGTACTTTTTCTATAGAGTTGCATCAAAACACAACAGCAAGCTAAACTCATTCCACATATAGGATTTGAAACTATCACCCCACTTGGCGTTGCCAGGACGATTTTAGGGGGAGCTTTAGCATTTCAAGCTGTTTTCTTTACAGCTCATGCCAAGTTTCTGAGCAAATTAAACATTATAGCAAACCTCTCGCTCTCTCTCTCTCTCTCATTTTGTAGCAATGGCGCTAAACACTACCCCCTTTCCTTGTAATTGTCTTATTGTTTGTACAGTAATTGTGTTATTGATTGGACACCATTATGTATAGTGGTAGTAGCAGTTCCAATATACTCAATTGAACAGCAATATTTTGACTAGTTCTCTATTTGGGTGCACACATTTAGTTAACTTTGTTTAACTTAAGTTACATTCTGTGAAATTCATATTTTTTCTTTTGAGTGACCAGTTCCCGGGGAGTTTCTGCTGGGCGTCTCTGGCTAGTTGACAAAGGACAGCCAACTAAATCCAAGCTGCTTAAGTAGGCGATGGATAAGTGGACTGCACTATGTTCTCCCATATCATGGGGGTGGCCGAGTTTCTATTTTTGAGTTGTGTTCTTTTCTTTGCTAGTTATGATCTTGTTGTCATAATTAGTTGATTGAGTATTCTTAGTTTATATTAAGTAGCATTGTTATAACAGGGCTTGTAGTTATTGTGTTAGTTTATATATTATGTGTTTGTTTATTCCCCTTTGTGTCAGAATAGCCAGATCCGCCACTATATAAGTTTCCCCCATGGTTCAGTCTAGAGGTCGGTCTGTTCTGTTAGTGGAGGTCTGTTGGTTCTTCTGTTGAGGTTATGGTTATGTAACCTGAGATAAGTTTTGTTTAGTTTACCTCTTTTATGGGCCCAGAATGTTCTATATTTTGTAATTTGTAGCTTTTTTGTTTTTTGTAAATAAAAACGTATATTTTTGGAACCTGATTTGTCTGACTCCTCATGCCTGACAGCTTGGTCCCTCACTGATTACATAGTAACGCCATTTGTTTGTTTTGGCTGTACAGATGCGACATGTATGTCGCATGTGCTACAAAGAAACCTGTGTGACACAGTAGACTGATCCAGTAGAACCCGATCGACACAGTTTTGCGTATTTGAGACAGAGCCACTTGTTTGTGTGAAGTGAGGGTTTGTGTGTGAGGTGAATCGGTGGTGCATCACTATTCTATGTTGTAGTCTATCGTGCGATTACCAATCACGTCCACGTCTGAGTAGAGACCATACATCCAACACCAAATCCAATTCCTAGCAAACAATCCCCGTTTGAGAGCTGAGTTAGCTAGATGACGAGAAAACGGGGGCAGGATAGTCTAGTGGTCTGGGTGTTGGACTCCCAGCTGGAAGGTTGTGGGTTCAAGCCCCAGAGTTGGCCTAACTGTAAGCATCCTTGAGTGAGATGCCGAACCCCTACCTGCTCCATGTAATAGCACCATGTAACCCCTACCTGCTCCATGTAATAGCACCATGTAACCCCTACCT
>JAODLI010059601.1:0-15378 GCA_027575585.1 Percopsis omiscomaycus | reverse complement strand
CAACATAGTTGTGGATCTTATATTGCATTTCTGTCACTAGAGCCTCTTAAATATTACACACTGGTCCTTTAAGACAAGATGTTTTGGCACACTTAGCGTTCCATATCCCACACACTTGCATGCGTGTTACATAATGTCAGTTTGTCAGGACATTTTAATTTAGTTTCAACTATTCAATTATTTCTAGTTATTTCAGTTTAGAAATATTAATTTACAATTATTAAACGATACTAAGTGTGTTTTACATTAAAGGAATAGTGTGTAAGCTTTAGTATAATTGTGCAAGTATTTTAAAACCTTCTGTTTTGGACCGTTTTGTAGTGTAAACATGCTTAATATTTGAGCAGTGTGTTGCCTCTAGTCATCAAAAAATAGTTGTACTGCCTTGTATTCTAATTCAAATTTAGAGCATTCGATTGGGCGAAACACACATGCACTCACATCCCCCTCAGTGTGGTGTGGCAACCCTTTACTAACGCATACTGTACATGCATAGCACAAAAATAAATCCTATTCCAGCTCTTTCATTGTATTACGTACTTAGGAATGTGCTTTATTATGGGTTGGAATGCAACGCAATAATACCTAGCAGAATACTTAATTATTTTAAGCAGTTGTCTAATAATGTTACTGACTTAATAAAAATAAAAGGAAAAGTCCATTCCTGTCAATTTCCCATGAATATATTAAATTACAAATTTAATTCAGATATGGTTTAAAATGTCACCTACTAAATGATATGACATGGCCATCACTAATAGAGTCATATTCATTGACACTACCATTTCATTAAAGCTGAACAAAAGGGATGGGCTATTTTGTATGTCATGGTTCTACTGTTGGTGAACTGTTTCCTGTTCTCAGTTAACAGCTTGTGTCCATGGGTCAGCAGCACTCTTATATCCTATGTACTGGCAACATGTTTACATTCCGGTCTTGCCACAGCACCTAATAGACTACTGCTGGTAAGTGCATTACCCATACCCACCCTGTTACCCATAGACCCCATCACATTTTAGACACGCGTACACTCGATTGGTCTGTCATATTCTGCAAGATAAATCCTTTTAATTTCAGTAGTCAACGTGTGAGTTGCTCTTGTGTGCTGTGCACAGTTTTCGTACACTTGTGTGATTTATTTTATTTTTTATTTGTACGATTGCTGTTATATTTTATAGTGCAGTTTGTAGTAAAATTTGCAAACTTGGTTTTAACTGCAACTGTTTGGCCATACTGAGAACACAATAGCTATGTGACTTCATGCGTGTTTTGAGTTAAGTGTACGCAAACCACACTGCCTATCAGCACTGTGTTTATGCATGCGTTCGTCATCTCATACTACAGGCCCCGGGCCATTTAGCAGTGATAAGTATGAAACATGTTTGTTCTCTCCCGAGCAGCCTGATTGCGATACTCAAGATCTTATCTTTAACCCTCTCACACTACAGGATTTTCTGTTCAGACACTTGGCCCCACTCAAGCATGACAAAGTACGGCCTACCCTTTTTAACCCTGTCATAAATATCGTCTGAGAATCAAACACTGTATAGTGTCGTCGAAGCGTTTATGCATAGTTTTTGCAATATTGTTTTTTCACCTTACAACGAACTCTTAAGTGGAAGTAATGACTGTTGTTTTGGTCTAGGTTTATCACCCATCACATACTTCTATCTCCTTTCTATCTTTTGTACTGATAAATACTTTGTTTGTTGCAGCGCTCCAATGCCCTACCTCATTGGAGTCCATTCCAGCTTGATGGAGGTAGGTTATTAAAAGAGGCACACACTGTATCAAACTAAATCTGGCACAGGTTTATATACAGTGTGTATATATAATGTAAACAGTCATTCAATGCTACATACTGTACTGTAGACCAGTGTTCTTCAACCGTGTTCCAGGGGACCAACTGTCCTGCATGTTTTAGATGGCTCCCTGCTTCAACACACCTGATTTTTAAATGAATGGGTCGTCATCAATCTCTGCAGTAGCCTGATGACAACCCCAGGAACAGGGTTGTAGAACACTGCTGTAGACCATGCAATAACCAGCAAAAGTACAGCAATATTTTACCTATCCTTTAATAATTTGAGCTGGTTTACACAATGATGACTCCTTAATGCATTTATTATGTTTGTTGCCTTTTAGAAAGTGAGAGGAATGGCTCTAGATGATGTGGTGGTCCTGAATGTCGACACAAATACTATGGAAAGCCCCTTTGATGATCTCCAGAGCCTGCCCAATGATATAGTGCGTAACGTACACACCTACAGTCGCTTCAGAAAGTATTCAGACCCCTTCACTTTTCACACATTTCATTGCAGACATCCTACCCTGCAAAAACTCATTTCAGGGAGGTAGCACTAGTTTTGTGTTTTGCTAGTGTCTTGCTAGTGCCCATTCAGGTTGCACAGGCAGTCCAGCTCCTCCTGGATGGCCCGTTGCAAGAAGGTTTGCTGTGTCTCCCAGTACAGTATCAAGAGGATGGAGGAGAAACCAGGAGACAGGTCGTTACACAAGGAGAGCTGGACAGGGCCATAGAAGGCCATCAACCCAGCAGCAGGACCAGTATCTGCTCCTTTGTGCGAGGAGGAACAGGAGGAGCTCTGCCAGAGCCCTACAAAATGTATTCACTTTGTCATTATGGGTTATTGGGTTGATATTGATGGGAAAATTTTATCATTTTAAAATTAAATGTGCAAAAAGTGAAGGGGTCTGAATACTTTCTGAAGCCACTGTATATACACACATGCTATATTACAATTAGGTCAGACACTTTTATCCAAAGTGACTTACAAAATACATGGTGCTATTACATTGAGCAGATAGGGGTTAGGCATCTTGCTCAAGGATGATTACAGGTACGCCAACTCTGGGGCTCGAACCCACAACCTTCTGACTGGGAGTTCAATACCTAGACCATTAGACTATCCTGCCACTAAATATGGCCTCATCTTACATTATGAGAAATAAAATAAAATTTGTTGCATTGTTTTATTGGTTTAGTTGTGGGTATGGACTGATAAACTGAGGGTACGAATTGGAAATCCATTCCCTTGTATTGGTAAACCGTGGACTGATAAATATCAGAAAATCATATAATACTGACAAAAACTGGAAAAAGACCCTTTTTAACATGTGGTTAAAACTTGTTTTAATGGCCTTTTGTGAATTCCATTCTAGGTGTCATCATTAAAGGCTCGCTTGAAGAAAGTTTCTACAACAACAGGGGATGGTGTGGCCCGAGCCTTCTTGAAGACTCAAGCTGCGCTGTTTGGGAGTTACAGAAATGCCCTGCAGATCGAACTGGTCAGTTTGGCAGATAAACAAAAGATACACAAAGGATAAAGGAAACATAATCTAAGGAAAGAAAATGATGAACATTTAAACAAATACTGGTAATTAGATAATTCTATCTAGACTAACTTAATTATACCATAATATAAGCAGGAATTCATTTAGTCAAAAGAGTAGTTGCTTGAATGCAATTTGTGAGAAAATATTTAATGTGATTGCAAACATCATCAATGTATATTGAACATCATGATGACATTTGAACAGTAGGTTTTCTGTAACCCTAGGGAGAGCCAATAACCTTTAATGAGGAGACCTTTGTGAACCACCGCTCCAGTGCCATGAGACAGTTCCTCCAGAATGCCATTCAGCTGCAGCTCTTCAAACAGGTACACATACACACACACAAATTATGACTAGACTATTGATGTGGACACTCACCCCTAGGGGCCAAAGGTTCCAAAAACTTTAAACTTTTCATTATTGGTAATTAAAGTGGAGTTTAACTTAAACCCTCAACTTTGCACCTCGAATATGACGTCCTCGCGCTGACGTTTTCTATAAAATCCTTCGTAGGTGCTAGAGACTGAGGGGTGGAAGTTATAAAAAATATTATATTAAAATGGGGTTGATAAATTGTCATATGAATTAAGTACATTTGTTTAAAATATTTTGATTCACATGACAATTTATGTACCCCATTTTAATCAAATAATTTGTGTAAATGTCACCCATACTAGACCACCCACGTAAAGTAGCAGACAGCAATCAGCTTTGCAGACACATTAGAAGTTGTTGTTGAAAAAACATTTTTACTGTACACATGTTAACTTAATGTCTTTATACCTTCAGTTTATAGATGGCCGGCTAGACTTGTTGAACTCAGGAGAAGGCTTCAGTGACATCTTTGAGGAGGAAATCAACATGGGAGAATATGCAGGTGCATAAAAGAGCATATGCAGTACAGGCAGTTTGGTAACCGTCTACATAATCACTGTGGTTTAACATGCATACATTCCCTAATAATTAATGTTATACTATTTGGTACTTTAAATGCTCAAATATAAAGTATATGTATTGTAGAATTACTACAAAAGAACCATTTCATAGATGTGTCATAGTAGGGAAAACCAATGCTGATCGGTACACCTGAATCAAATGTACCCATTATTAAATGTATTAGCTGCTGTACACTATTGTCTGTGTGAAGATGCTTCATTATATACAGTATTCAAGTGTGCTTTGACACTAGAAAAGCCAAACTGTCATTTGACAGGAGTCTTACATTTGACAGTTGCAAATTCTTAAACAAATGTGTTTGAAATCTTGAACCAATGAATGTATGTCATCCCTTTTTATAAGGAAACTGACAACATCTACTTGCTCCCCCCCCCCTCCCCCCCCCCACACACACACACACACAAACAGGCAGTGACAAGACCTACCACCAGTGGCTTTTCACCGTCAAGGTAAGACTGAGATCACAGGGTTTGGATGTAATACAATAAGACGGGAACTTTGGAATCATAGATGGTTGTTTTTGAGGTTGCAATGGAGCCTTGGGAGGCATTACATGGTAAACGAGATTTACGAATGTAAGGGCATTTCTATGAATTCTGAATGACCCCCAGTACAAAACCTTCCTGTCCTCCTGTATTCTGTTCCAACAGAATGTTCTTGCCCAGATTCCTAGTGACAGAGAACCAGAATTAATTGAATTGTTCTATTTCAGTCTGTCTGACTGCCAGAATCGGTCCTTTAAGCACTGGATGAGTATAGTCTAGTGTTCTAGGTGTTGGACTCCCAGCCGGAAGGTCGTGTGTTCAAGCCCCAGAGTTGGCCTACCTGTAAGCATCTCCATGTAAAAGCAGCATGTAATTGTAAGACGTTTTGGATAAAAGTGTCTGCTAAATTACCTAATTGTAATTGGATGACCAGAAAGGTCCAGAAGAGTGCTTACCATGCTAAGAACTTGATGCCGCGGACAAGACGGCTTCTGCTACCAAATTGAGGTGGCAACATTAATTCTCTAGAACCGGCCGAAGGTGCATGGTAATACCCAAGTAGTATCTGCACAAATATCCAGTAGAGGGACCTTTAACAGCACCCCATGATGTGGACATGCTTCTGGTGGAATGGCACTGAACATTCCTAGGCAAAGGGTGCTCTTTGTATCCATGTACAGCCACATTCACAAAGTCTTTGTTTTGATAAAGACTTACTTCCCCAGTACCAGACAACAACTTTCAGTCTTACGTAATGTAGGGGTCGCCTTCACATGTGTACCGCACTGGCAAAGTGGCTCCACTGGTGCCACTGGGAAAGTGAATGCTGTCAATTCAATAAAGATAATTAAATGAAAACTGGAAACATTGTTTAAACCAGCCTTTGTATGTTTTTAATATTTTCTTTTTATTTCACACAAAACAATTATTCTGCTACCAGTGGCTTGTTGGAATCCAACCAAAAAACAATGTTCCATTCCAAATAAGAACATGGAAACAGTCATTATCATATAAGCTATTTTAGCTAGTTACTTCTATTTATCCTTTTCTGAAGATAGACTCTAATTGGCAGCAGTAGGTAGAGCAATCACTGTTTCCTGGGTCCTCCTGTTAAGTCGGTTGGCAGCGTGATGCCTCTACCAATGACCAAAGCCTAATTTTATAAAATATACCACCACTGTTAGAAGGGCTTTCACCTATTCAGATTCTGTGGCTCGAACTGTTTTATAACTTAATATTATTTTCTGATTGTGTCAAATACCTGTGCATGTGTGTTTCATTTTACAGAAAGGAGGAGGAGCCATCTTTAACACCGTGAAGACAAAGGCCAACCCAGCCATGAAGACCGTTTACAAGTTTGTAAGCAGTCTATCTTTTAAAAAAGAAACTCTTACTTGAATCTCAAACTCTCTCGACATTATAACATCCAACTATTTGTAATTGTGCCCATCACAGGCTAAAGACCATGCTAAAATGGGAATAAAGGAAGTCAAGAGCCGTCTCAAGCAGAAGGTATATGCGACACTAGCCAGTAACCATTATATTTTAATTTAGAACATAATTCTTCCCTCTTAGATTTAAAACAATGTCCTCCTCCGCTACAGGAGCAAGCAGAAAATGGTTACTCTTCTGCAGGAACAGGAGTCATTGATGTAAGCAACAGTGGAGGGTTTCCTTTTTCCATCAGTGCAGTCAATAAAGAAGAACCATTGCAGTCCTGCGACAACAGGCCCATCACTGTACACTTTGGACAGGTGGGCAACGGTTTATAGATTATACCACAATTTCTTTTTTTTCTTCTTAAATTTTCACATTGATATTCTGATTCTACAGGCTCGGCCACCATTGTTGGTGAAGAGACCTTGCAGCAATGTGGAAGGTAGCCCAGACCTGTAAGAGGCCCATCATTTACTACATATCATATTAATTACAATATCGTATCGTATCATGTCATATCATTTTAATTTTTACAATATTCCTCTTAACACTAGAACAGTGAGGATTATTTCTAAGGGTTTTGAGCTAAACAAAATGGTTGGAGACGTCTGTATCTTTTTGTTCTCATTAATGGCCTATCAGGCCTCCTTCATTTCAATGTCGGGGTTTTGTGGGGGTTGGGAAATTAGTCTATCCTACTATTGTATAGGTCTACTTTTACAAAACATCTACTGCTATGGACTGCTAGTTTATTTATATTTCATACTGTTTCACTATTATTACTTATTTAAATAATACCGCTATAGCCACTTCTTCCTAAAAAAAAATTAAAACACAGTGCAAAAGGTTCAGTTGTATAAAAGCGATTTTATTTTTATAAAATCGTTAAAAAAAGACTTAGACAGTAGTTTCAATATATCAAACGTTATTTACAAATATAGTGAGGTGTGTAATCTCACTGAGAAATGTGTAGTGCTGCAGCTGTTAGGTCCAATGTCCCAAAGTTCCATCCCAGAGCTGTCAGCGCTTGCAGTCCAGTGACAGTACAGTCTCTGTGTGTCAACATGTCCATGTCCACCAAGGAATGAAAGCTGTCCAGACGTTTTGCATGCTGAGTTGGGCCTGCGGTCTCTGTAAGCACGTTGTGTGCTGGCCGCCTGCCAGCACAGTCCTCTCTGCTGGTCAGTTTTTCTGTCCACACAGTGCCGTCCCATTCCCTCTTATTTCCCTTAGTAAATTCCGCAGTCTGTAGCTACGAACTTTTTTGCAGCAAGGTGGTTAGTGTGTCGCCAGTTCTGGTAGATACTCCCGATTCAGGCTGTGAATCAGAATCAGACGCAGTGGTGTTCACTGTCCTTCACTGTCCACCTCAATGTCTGAACTCACATCAGACTTGTTCCAGTCCATGTTCTGTAGCATTTCCAAAGCTTTTCTGGGTGCTCATGCACAACTGAACCATTCAAATTCTAACTATGCAAGCGTGTGGTCTAAGGAAATTTAGGAAACGGACAGAAACGAGGCATACACACTGATTTAATAATTAACTATTTAAAAATGCAACTTTCAATGACGTGGCAAATAACAGTTCCAATGTTATGGCTACTATAAGATTTGCAAGTTAAAACATTGCTGAAGTTTTGTAAAATCCTTGACTGTATAGCCTCCTTACCTTAATAAAAAAAACACGCAAGGATCATTTGGCATGAAATAATCAATTGGTCATGCTACACACGGAACCGTAATGTTCGCAAAGCTGAAAACCAGCTTCGTAGTATATATTCTCAAGTTACTTTCATGTGTGTGTATCTAGCTGTGTATAAAAAGATATTGTAAACACTACAACTTAATTTTTACTATCTAAGGTGGATCTTTGTCAGGTCAAATATTTTATAACTTTTTAGAAGATTTGACTTCAGAATGATCCACCTTGGATCGAAACTGTGTGTGTGGGGCTGTACTCTTTCTCCTTACGGGTAAGGTTTGAAATATTAATTTATAATCTCCCTGTTTAATAAACCTTTATTAAAATGTTGCTTCTCATCATTTTATAATGATCCATAGCATATAAACAGTTATATTGGCCAAGTATGTTTACATACATACAAGATTACTTCTGTTTACGAAGTTTCTCACACAGATTTAGAATAAGCTTTAGAATGAAACATGGCTTTAAAGGCTTTGTAAAACAGCCCATTGAACTACTTTATAAACCCAGTGAGAGGTATCATCAGTGTTAAGTTTATTAATATTAAAGCTATCAGTGAAGTTGTGCTACGCACCTTTTATAAATGGTTAAAATTGGTACATTTTGTCATCTCGGTTTAGCACAAAACATTTTGTGCTAAACATAACATCCATCTAATCCAAATCCAGCACATGAACTCAAACAGTGTTTAAGGTCAATATGAAACAAAGTCATCGAAATACATTAAGTAATTTTTTTTTCACAGGTTGTTCTTTGGGAAACCCTGATTATTTACAACTGAGTATACAACTTGCGTCTTTCCACTGCATATTTGTATTTTGCTAATTTTATCTGGACTGCATTTTCTTTTCTTTCTCTCTCTCTCTCTCTCTCCCTGTATTTTCACCTAGTGCTATACATCCTACTCGACATTACACAGTCTTTCTGTCTGAGGATTCATCTGAAGACGAACTCCAGCAGGATGACAGTTCCATTTCTGGCTTTCCTGAAAGCTTTCTCTTCTCAGTACCTTTCGATTGGTCTCCCTTGTATGCACCTCTTTGGTTAGCTTAATGCTTAAAGGGATAGTTTGGAATTTTTGACATCTATACTCAACTCACCCATTGTCAGTTGGTAAATACGATTTAAATTGAATTTCAACAGCTTTTGCGAGATCCAATTTCTGTGATTTGTTGTAAATAACTCTACTAAACTAGTTGGACCTTCTAGAACCCTTTTGTTGTTGGTTTGGTACAATTACCTTGAAACCTATAAATAGCAATACTTTGTCATAATCTGGGTGGAATAAATTCCTTTTTAACTTGGGAAAACTGTATATGAGCAGGTGTTGCATAGCTGCTTTGAATTCATTTTAAAGAATGAATTGGCATGAGTTTTCCCATTGACAACAAGTAGAGAAAATAGAAATAGACACCTAATATTTTGAACTATCCCTATTAACATTGCTTCATGATTGGATGATAATCGATATTCTCAGTTGGGGTTTATTCTAAAAGCTATTCTAATAACTGAATAAAATTGATAAATTATAGAACTAATAAACATTTTGCTCGGTAGGCCACAGCCTTACCGCTCCTTGAAGGAGGTGGAGATCACGGAAGGGGAGGATACAGGCTTTGGGTCAGAACATCACACAGCACCAACTAGTCCTGTCACTGAGAAGTACTCAAATATCACTCTGCTGGGAGACATCTTCAGCTGTC
Organism: Percopsis omiscomaycus; assembly: GCA_027575585.1. NCBI lineage: Eukaryota > Metazoa > Chordata > Actinopteri > Percopsiformes > Percopsidae > Percopsis > Percopsis omiscomaycus. The sequence continues at coordinate 5,737 of JAODLI010059601.1, read as the reverse complement.
AGGATGAGCCAGAGACCCATTCACTCAGCCAGGCGAAAAGTCTGGAGGACCTTAGGACTCCTAAAGACTCTGAAGAGATGCAGGCTAAGTTCACCTACCAGGTCAGTGTTCCTAAATAGTCTTTAGTCAGAATATACTGAATGGCTGGCACCCAATGAAAATTAACTAACAAATGAATACATGTTTTAGCAAACTGATTGACAGTATTAGTCCAGCAAACTGATTGACAGTATTGGTCCAGCAAACAGTCACAGTATATTCTTGTGATGGCCACACTCCAGTCCTAATAACACTGTGGAAATGCCAACAGGCTCTGTCAAATAAGAATGATATTTTCTCTTTTTAGCGGATGGACCTGAACATTGATGAATGCACTCGCACTCTCCCAGGCCTCAAGCTTTCCAAACCCTACAACAATCTGTGGAATGTAAAGCAGGGCCACCTCTCTGGGCCCGTTTGTATGCTTCCAACATGGGATAGACTTGAACACCAAGAACCACAGCTCCCTGGCTGTGATAGCTTTGGCCCAAGCCCTGACCTTCCAGACTTTACCACCCCCAGTCAGGGAAATATCACCATTCCTCGTCCCCATGGACGAAAGACCCCTGAACCCATTAAGGGCCTAGTGCCTCCTGTGGTCCAGCCACGATCTAAACCGGCAGAGCCTGTGGATTCAAGGACTACAGCAGGGAGACAGGAGTTCAGACAAGCCCTTGGGATGACTGCAGATGAAGACCTGCTGAAGCCAGCTAAGGAACATGAGGAGAACCTCGATCTGTTAAGCCTTCTAGACCCCCTTAACAGCTCGGTACAGACCATCAGAAATTCAGTGGGTAAAGAGGGAGATTGCAGTGTACCTTCTTCCTCTTTAAAACCTGTGATTCCACCCAGACACTATCTACAGGCTCTGCCTTCCTTCCCAACACATCCAAGCATATCGCAGAACCCATTCACCCAGTCACTCCGCTACACGTCCCCTCAAAGTAATTTCTCTCCGACAGCTGCTGGGAATCCTTTCTGTGCCGTCTATAGACCTCCAGCGGGCTCCTATTTTCACCCACCTTTCCACCCTTTCTACAGACAACATTCTCCAAGCGGTTCCACTCTCCCTCCCAGCTTCAGACCACTCCCGTCTGTTTTTCCCAACACAGTCCCTACCCTGCCCAACTCCTCTGTCACCAATGACGCTTTTTCCAGCCTGATGGACTTGCCCTCTGCCCCCGGTCTAGCCCCTAGCATACAGGCCAAGCCACTTGATTCTGAGGGAGATGCTAAAGAAACTCCAGATCCCTTCGGGGATCTGCTGACTATGCCCAAGCCAGCTGCTCCCCTCAAAAAGAAGGTGGAGGACCTTCGGAGGAGGTGGGAGACATTTGACTGAGGTCTGGGAAGTGTCTACAGGGTTGTATGGTTTCTCACTACCACCAGCGATGCTGCTGAGCAAGGATGAACAAAGGCCTGTGTCTAACTGATTTTAAGCAACCAACTACCCCTCTCTCATTGTAACCATAAAATCCTTTAAATACCCTATTTGGCTTTGGCACGTCCAGATGCCAACAACACACAGCCTATCACCATTTGCTTGCACCTTGGCTTGTGCGGTCCATGTTAATAAAACCACTGTGTAGTTATTATAACCTTAGTGCTGAATATAGTCTGACTTCTAAAACAGCAATCACCACTTCCTGAAGGTATGTCACACTCCAGTTACTCAGAACAATGTCTAAGTGATTGGAATTTTTATGAATTAGAGCTAGTGAGCTATTGTTGCTAAAACAGCATACTGATGTTATAGTATCCACATGCACTGAGTTCAATCCTGCTGTTTCTAGTAGCTGTATGCACAGTGGTGTTTTATTTGGTAAACCTAACAGTAAAATATATCTCTGGCTTTTCTCCTTGATGTGTGGAAAATGTGGCCTTCTCTGCAAACAAAACAGAAAAAACACAGGATTAAATATATTATAGCTACAGAGAGAAAATATGCAGTGACAAAAACCTGGTCAAACTGCTTTTCTGCTGTGCTTTGTCAGGTTACTGCAAGCTCACTGTGAAAGGAGTTTAAATATTTTTGTGCCGGTAGTTACATGTGAATTTAACAACCCATGGGCTATATTATATATACTATAATCCAGAGTTGTAGAGAGAGATGTAGCTCCCTTTGCCAATTACACAATGTTTTTGTTTGCTCTTTTTCCTTTTGTTTTTTTGCCATGTAGTTTTTTTTTCATCTGACATTATCTACTGAGTTGCTGTTGAATGTGTAAAGGTAGTTAGCAAAGATAATATAATCAATTTGCCACTGTTGTTGGTCACAAAGGCTACCAATTTGATTCTGTAGCTGTTTATTTGTATTTTATTTTTTATGACACTTCACCAACTATTTAAACTTAGTGTTAGTGACACTACCAAATCAATTTCTCAAAAGCTTCTATTAGGCTTTACTGCTTTGTAGGTTATCTTGGGGGACCAACCTGTGGTGAATGCCAAATTCTATGCTTCAAATTGCTGCCAAAGTAAATATGATTAAGGTGTCTTTTACAGAAAAGCACATGTCAGGGTTTCTATTCTGTGTGTGAAGAGGTCATGTGTGGGTGTATGTCTTAATACAGACTGACAATTAAGGCTTTGCATCTGCTACTACCTAAATACACATTTTAAAATAGGATCTAATTATGTTCTGATTAAATATGTGCTGTGCAAAGCAATCATCATTGCCTATTTTATTATTTTACATTTGTAATTATTAAAGAAATATAATATTTTAACTACACATGGTGTCTATATAATTTGGTAACTATTAAAAAAAACTCCAACTAAAATATTTTATTTTCAAAATCATTTAAATTATTTGTCATGTATAAAATTTTGAATTCAAAACCGAAATATTAATTTATTTGATTATGCAAACTGGAGTAACTTGAGAATGCATAGGCTACTACCTGTAAGATGTCAATCAGCTACACGTCAAGTAGGCCTATATTTCGGAGCAACAATGGAGGATGAAAAAAAAAAACAAGGATTATTTTACACTGACCGTTACCGGGGATAACTACGCTACAGTGAAGGATTAAATTAAAGTTTAATATAGGTTACTTAAGACATTACAGTAAGAATTGGTTAAATCCACCAAGACGTAAAGCTGGCAACACGGCACAACACAGCACCACAAGACAAAGGGAGACTCACCATGTGGGTGTCTTCAACGAGAGCAACTCCACTCAACTGTACAAACTGCTAAACAGAAATAGACGGAACTGAATTAAGACCATTTATTTTGGAGTTGCAGATGTTGCAGATGTTCTGGTTCTTTTAAAAATATATATTTGGTAATGCTATAATGCATAAAATATCCATTGGTTCTTTGTTATTTACATTCACAGAGCATATGTTTTTATCCAAAGAAAACAGTAGGCCTATATCAGCAATTGTAGCAATTGTTTATTTATTTTTTTTAAAAGTAGTTTGTCAGAAAACACAGAAAATATAGCCTAAATACAAATTGTAGCCTATTGTTCTTTTTCATCCAAAATAATCTTAAGTAAACATGAGGTAATATGTAAATAGAAGAGTATTAGTGCCACACGAGATTTTTTTTGTGTGTGAATACATTTAGAGAATAAAGTCAGAACTTTAATAACGTCAGTAGGCCTATGGGTCTTACACTTCATGTGGTGTCTGAGTCTCGCCAAAATGCCATGTAATATTATAATCATTACACTTGTAGTGCTTTTCATGATTAGTTATTCAGTGGGGAGGTGAGCAATGGAATGCCATTTAAGTCTTATTAAATCAATAAATATGCCTATGAAATAAATCCTGTAATGAGGCAATAAATAGGAGGGCAACCAGGGACAGTTGTAACATGGGACAGTTGTAACACCTTAAATTCTTCCATCAGAATCAAGCTAGATTGATGACACTCAGATTGTCTTTTTTCTAACAAAAAAAGGGCCACATTTAAAACTCCTAGACCAGCTGAAGTTTTTTTTTTTTTTTTAGGTAAAAAATTCACTTTTGTGTCAGATGTATTTGTTTGGATACTGTCCTAAGATTAAATGTCAAGGAGTCCAAAAAAGTATTATATCACTATTATTGTATTATATCACTGTTTTGTAAGCTAAGGACATTTCCCCCGCAAAAAGTTCCAGCCTTTCTTCATAAACAATGGCCCTCCTGGCTGTATTGGTACAACAAATGGGTCTGGGTGGATGCAAGAGGAAGACTTTTTGGTCTTCCTCATGCTCTTCCAGACTCAATCTAAGTGCTCCTAGTTCTGGACAAACATTCCTCCCAGAGGGGGATTGATTTTTGCAGGAGCCATGGGATCACCCTCCTCTCATTCGACCCACACTGTTCCCATAAGCTGCAGCCCTTAGGTCGCAGTGTATATGGGCTACTGAAGAGGCTCATCAACAACTGCTGTGACAGCTGAATGAAAGCTAATCCAGGAGTCACAATGACCATTTATGATCTGCCTAGCATTGTAATGGGTGCCCTTCCCCTGGCTGCATCGCCGTCAAATATTCAGGCAGGGTTTGCGTGAACTGGAATTTGGCCTTTTAATAAAAATATTTTCAGTGACTTTGCACAATCCCTAGTCACAGGCTGCCTACTGCCAGCAGTGACACCAGAGGTTCCATCTTCAACTGGAGCTGCAGTGAATAGAACTACTGCTCCAACACCCACTTTGGCAACAGTGGCATCCTCCGAGTCCACACCCCTTGCAGCATCCTCCCCTGTCATACCATGTGTGGTGCCTTAGCCTGAGCCATAATCCTCTGCAATGGATACAACCTTTTCACCTGTGTCCATCTGTCCACATCCAAAAGCTGGACCAAGAAAGCAGACCACAAAGGGAGGGAAAAGAAGAGAGACTGTTGTCCTTACATATAGGCTGAAGAAAGCAGGTCTAAAGCCAAGAGAAAAATTAATTTCAGCAACCTAACCCTGTAAAGCCTTGCAGTCTTTATGTGGGCACACAAGGAGTGGTGTAGCCAACAATCGTATAGTTCTAATTGCCTTAGCCATTCTGGTCACATTAGACAGATTTGCAGAGAACAAAAGAACATAGAACAAAAGTACAACATATACAAAATATATTAAGATTTTGATAAATAAGATCTGCACATCTGTCATAATGACTACTTTCAATATAGTATATTCACGTCTAGTTTATCCTTTTACCAGATCCAAAGCAAGCTACGAGAAACCATTTTTCAGCTGTCTATGATACAGTGGCCTAGAGTAAATGCTTCTATTGAATGCATCTAATACTAGGGGAGAGTCGGTCGAAAGTAACGCAGGACGAAACAACACAGCTATTTTCTCCTAGCCCATACAAGTCTCATGTGCCAAACTGCGTCACTATGTACAGCACACAACAAAACAGCAAAAAATCATGTGTTTTACCCAATAAACTGTTTTCGATCACGGAAAGTAAATTCACTCAAGCGGTAAATATTTTTGAATAACCAGTTGTTAATCTTTGAAATGATCATGACAATGATACATTAAATAATAATCTATTACTTTAACACATCCCGAAGTTTGCTATGTCAACATTTTTCAGTATAGAAGCAAGTCAGGTTTACTGTCAGGAGTCACTGTCTAGACGAAAGTAACACTTGCTTCTTTCGTCCCTCTTCAGTAATAACCATCAAGCGGCAACCTCCGGTGCTTACAAAAGAAGCCAATACGGAAGTGCCAAAACTTGCAGTTCATCGAATGGCCACTT